>WSYH01006470.1:0-38044 GCA_036426205.1 Ascaphus truei | reverse complement strand
TTTTTTTTTTTGGTCACTCACTCAGGCAAGCAAGCAGTGGTGGGTGAAGTTACAGGCGCATGCGCAGTAAATTCCTGCTTTTAAGCAGGAATGTGATTGAAACCAGACACACGTTCAAAGAAATGGTGTGTGAGAAATGTACTGCATTGCACAGAATGCTGCGCGCCCTGAGTCTCCCTGAGGGTAGTCTGTGTGTTGCGCGGATGGCGCTGAGAAATCAGATTCCTAAATTTTTTTTGGTGACGTCATGTTAAGGAAATGAAGCCAGCCAATCAGATTGGCTGTGCTTCCTTTCCCTTTAACATGACATAATCAAAAGCAAGATGGCCTGTGTCACATGGTACTTAAGCCAATCGGATCGCGGGAACTATATCTCCAATCTGATTGGCTGTAGTAGACCATGTGACAGAGTTTTTGGGAGAAAGGATGTGACGTCATCCAAAGTGAGTCACATGGTCTACTACAGCCAATCAGATTGGGGATATAGTTCCCATGATCTGATTGGCTTAAATACCATGTGACGCCGGCCATCTTGGATATAGAGACGTCATGTTAAAGGGAAATGAAGCACAGCCAGTCTGATTGGCTGGCATCATTCCCTTTAAATGACGTCATATAATTAAAAAAAATTCGGTACAAGGTTTTAACAGCCAATCAGATGGCTGTTGAAACAGTTCCTGCCCAAATGTGACGTCACAAGCCATATTAAAGGCTGTGACGCCTCATTTGAGCCCAAGAAGACGACGCGACAACATCGGTTTGGATCTACCATTGTTTTTTTTGGGATTGACAGAAGAAGACTGTGGCAGGATGGCCTGTAGCCGAGGTCAGGGAACAGTCCACACGTGTAGTTTCAGGATAATGAAAACGTCCAGTGGCTTTATTTCTCCACAGCATAACATAACATGTGGGTACACTGTCCCTTTAAACACCAAAATAAATCCTGCTCCACATTGGCAGAACTGACTAACACACCAGGCCTATCTAGCAGGCTGGCTGGCTAAACCATTTACCAAACCATAAGTGTATATTAAGCAGTCAGGAAAACAAATGAACAATTCTTACTTTGATTGGAAGAGTTAGTTTGGTGAATCCGTCTGGCTAGCAGCTCACATAGCAGCGTGCTCTGGTCTAAGGCAGCCAGCTACTGCCAGTAACAACATCCTTTTATACCTTGCTGGCTATCAGGTGTCAGCTACATCCTGATTACCTAGCTTCCTCCTGAGTTAACCTTCTGAGTGCTGGATGAAGCACTCAGACATATGTTTCCCAGGCATAACTGATAGGGGTTGACTTCACCCTGTCACAAAGACTAAGAAGATAAATCAATAATTACAGAAGGAGAAACAAGAAGCGGATTAAAGATAGAAGAATTGGGTACCTGATCCGGATCTTCATGGCGGATGGCATCGGATGCTGTTTGAGGCCTTCGCGGTACATGAGCTTCCTGATTGCCCGGGAGTCGGAGGGCCAGCGCTTCTATAGGTATGTAAAAAATTGAATGTATGGAAATGTTTTTTTTACAGGTTTTTCGAATGGATGTGTATTTTTTACATTTTTGACTGATAATGTTTTAATCTGTACCACTTTAGGGTACAGATCAATACATTATTAGGCCAATAATTTGTTTTTAATTGGTTGCTTTGTATTTAGTGTGATTTTTTCTGTCTGTTTATTATGTGGATGTAATTGTTTGTCATTTTGCGGCATTTTTTTTTTTTTTAAATTGTCGATAGATTTTCATTTTAAATTAATGATGTCTCGCGTTGGGTGCTGCTTTTAATGGTTGTTTTGCCGAGTTTTTTATTTATTTATTAATTCCTTGTTTTATTAATGAATTTCTTTGATTGGTTAATGTTTGAATTAATTCATTGTTGTGCTAGATAGTGCTTTTATTAATTGCATTTGTTGGCTAGTGTTTTTATTTAGTGAATTAGGGTGTTTAGGTGATTCTGTATGCTTTATTATTGTGTGTTTTGTTCATTAATGTATTTTGATTAGGGTGCCCATTGAGTGCTATTGTGGCTTCTCAGACCCATATTATTATATGGGTATGATGTACCACTATGCCACTCAATAGGTACAGGGTGGGTATAGTGGGTCCAGGGTGGGTGGTTATGCCTCCCGGGTGGGTAGCGAGGAAGGGTGGATTAACCCCTTAATTACGTTCGCGGTTATTAACCGCTAAGGTGATTAAGGGGTAGGGGCCATTAGAATGTATTTTGCTATGTATTTTTCTGGCAACAGAGGACAAGGGACCTGCAGTAAGCTTACGAGGATGCCCTTCATATTGGCAGAGGTAAGTAGAACGTTTTTATTTACTTTATTTATGCTGGCTGATAGACATGTTACTACTCCTCTACAGGAGAACACTGATGAATTTGATCCGAGTTCCCCAGTTGATATACATGAAAGACCCTCCTTCAGAGAGCAAGACATGAACGACTTGCTCACTGAACAAGAATCAGGAGAGTCATCAGTGATTGACATGGATCAACAGTTTAATCTCCTTGCTGATAGTAAACACACTAACTTCAAGAATAGATCAGTTTTTTGTCCATTTTCTAATAAAGGAGCACACATTGAAACATTCGAAAAGCTCGTAGAAAAAGATCTACAGACATTAGCTAGGGGGTTTGCTTTTTCTAGCTGTACACATGGCAATGTCTCCAAAGAGGAAAGGATGCACCTTAGTTTACTTGGCAAAAGAGGTGACATCGTAATAAAAAAATGCTGATAAGGGTGGGGCTGTGGTGGTTATGCATGCAGATCTATATCTAAAGGAAGCTCTCAGACAACTGAATGACACAGAGGCTTACTGCAAATTAGACAGAAACCCCACAGCCCCATATCTTATTGAGATCAAAGAATTACTGGAGATGGGCAAGGAACTAGGGGTTCTCACACAACAAGAATATCAGTACATATATAACCAATTTCCCACAGTACCTATTTTTCACCATCTCCCAAAGATCCATAAGTCTCTGGTTAACCCTCCTGGTAGACCAATTATATAGAGCATTGGATCTTTGGGAGATGGTCTATCTAGGTACGTGGACCAATTCTTACAACCAATGGTTAAGACGCTCCCATCTTTTTTACGAGACTCCATTGATCTATTGACAGATATACAGAAGATTTCATGGACACATTCGTATCATTGGGTCACACTTGATGTGACCTCTTTATACACCATTATTAATCACACACTAGGTATTCAAGCTATCAGTTATTATTTAAATCACTCTAATATTCACTTGGCACAGAGCACATTTATTCTTGATTCAATTATATTCTTGTTACAACACAATTATTTTTTATTTAATAACACTTATTATCTACAAACACAAGGCACGGCTATGGGGACCTCCTTTGCACCCTCATATGCCAATTTATTTATGGGCTTTTGGGAAACCACTTATATTTTTGGTGATGCTAATCCCTTCAGACACTATATACTCTTCTATCATCGCTATATAGACGACCTATTGATTATTTGGTCTGGTAGCACTTCTACACTACATGAGTTTTTTGTGTATCTGAACAATAATACTTTTAATTTAAAATTTACATCCAAAACACATGATAGTGAGATGGATTTCTTAGACTTGCACCTTTACTTGGATGGAGACCTTAGAATCCAAACAAAGATGTTTAGAAAAGAGAACTCTAGGAATTCCTTGCTCAGGGCCAATAGTGCACATCCCCGACCCCTTATTAGAGGTATTCCGAAAGGACAATTCCTCAGACTTCGGAGACTTTGTTCAACAGATCAGACATTCCTGATACAAGCTGAAGAACTATCAGAGAGGTTCAAACACAGGGGTTACAGGGAGGAAGACATTGAAAATGCATGTAAATATGCACCAAACATGGATAGGACAGCACTCTTAAAACAGACCAAGTCTAAAAAAAGGAAAAATGCACATCAACACACTGAACCTACTGAGGATTCACCTTTATTCATTACCACTTTCTCTAGGCAGGCACAACAAATCAGAGCCATTTTGACTAAGCACTGGGGTGTATTAAAACTAGACAAAGACCTAGATAAGTTTATACAAGATCAACCAAGGATGGTTTTTAGGAGAGCTAAAACCATCGGTAACAGAATTTCCCCCAGTTTGTTTGATCCCGATAAAGAGATAAAAAAATCCAAGATTAAAGGTTTCTTCAGCTGTGGCAATTGCAAAATGTGCAGGTATGCTTCTCCGATGAAACATGTTAAAAATGTACACACAAAGAAAAATTACAGTCTATGTTCCCTGATGACGTGCAATACTAAATTTGTTGTTTATGCACTTACAGTAGATGCAACTGTGGCAGCTCATATGTGGGCAGGACAATTCGCCCACTTAGAGAGAGAATCACAGGACACGTCAGAACAATTATGAATAAAGATGAAAGATACCCTGTTGCACGTCACTTTTTAAAATGTCAGTTCGGTTCTATACAGAACTTTACTTTTAGTGCGATTGAACACATACGTCTCCATGCCAGAGGAGGAGATAGGGAGTCTCTCTTGAACCAAAGAGAGATGTACTGGATTTATGCCCTTGGGACAATGGCACCCAGGGGCATGAATCTAGACTGGGAACTCAAACATTTCCTGGTGTAATGAGCGAAGACTTCTCACATTCATTTATTCATCGTACTGTCTGTATCGTTATAACATTGTCTGTATACTAATATGCTCAACTCACAAATTGTTTGCTATAATGTATCTTAGGACATGCAATATATGTATCCTTTATTTTTCAAACTGGACACTGATGGATGTCTATAGCTCCTCTGATGAAATACAGGTTATGGGAGCTTTGGTAATACAAGTTTGCGTTATGCATTTACCTACTGTAAACAGGAATAACAAATATATAGTTTATTCTCTATATGTATGTCCATATATTATATAAACATCTTTGCACTCTGTATACATATAGACAGGACCTATGTTGCTCTATCCATTTATCTATGTCAGGGTCTCCTAGACCTCCTGCCTAGCCATAGTTCTTCTTTGTCCACTGGGTGTGCTGCTGTCTTCTGTTTCCTCTGGGTTCCTCTGTCTGCCTGTGTGTCTTCTTGTTGCTCCTGTCTCTGCCCTTTATACACTGGCGACACGTTTAATTTGAGTAGGGCTAGTACCGCAAGCCGGGACATGTCCCGGCTTGCTAGCCCCACTCCCTCGGCGTGCCGCGCGGTCACGCGTCATCGGGAGCCTGCGCCCCCTGCACGCGCGTCCAGGGCTCCCCGAGGGAGCCCTGGTGTCCCGCGATGTGGGGGACGGCGGCAGGGGGTTCCGGGGGACCCGGCGGACCCGGTGAGCGGAGGGAGAAAGCCCCGATCGGAGGGCGCTCCTCCGCGGCTTCGGCGCGCGCCCGGCACCCTCCGGCACGCGCCAGGTTACTGCTGCGGCCGAGACCGGGCAAATGCTCGAATAAACTCGGCCGCAGCAGTAGCTTCTGCTTCCTGGTTTGTTCAATTGCCTTTGCTTCAAGTCAGACTCCTATCACATGCCTCTGTCTTTGATCCTGATCTGTTCCTGTACCTGTATTTGTAGTCTGTTCACAGTAAAGGCCCTTGCTAGTAATCTGGCTTGTCCCTGTTTGTTCCTTGCTCCCCGGTCTCAGTCCCTGCTCCCCGGTCTCAGTCCCTGCTCCCCGGTCTCAGTCCCTGCTCCCCGTTCTCAGTCCCTGCTCCCGGACCTGTCCTGCCCCGCCTGTCCTGTTCCAGTCTCCTCGTTGCCGACCTCTGCTTGTTACCTGACTTCGCTACCTGCCGCCTGCCTCGGACCTCTGCTTGTTTCCTGACTTCGCTACCTGCCGCCTGCCTCGGACCCCTGCTTTTGACCCCTACTACGCTCGTGCTGTTCCGGCCACCGGAGAAGATCCTACCCGCCACAGGAGTCTCCCGTGACAATCTACTTGCTATATGAGCTGATTTATTTTAAAATGGATGTCAGATTGTATTGCATGCTTCAAAGGGTGTACAGATACGTCCTAAGTCCTCTATGTGACCTGATATAGAAATAATTGCTAACACTATTGTCTCATGTTTCAAAATTATGTGATATCTTGCACTATTGATGACAACACTACGTGGTATGCAAGATTGGCATTTGCATAGACAGTTTTGTTTATCCATGCGACACTTTGTGTCTACATTATGCAAGTCTACTAATAGATATTATGTTGCTCTGTCTTCTTATCTCTTTGATAGATTGCATTATTTTTTCCAGGTCCAATGTATGCCATAATCTGGTAGATACCAGACAGTTTCAACCATTTCTTGTTGGTTTTATATTCGTGGTTTTAATCTACAATAGCTTTATGCTGTATTTGTTTTAAACAATTTCACATTGTGTTTTGTATATGTGGACATGCTCCTACAAAGCAGGCGGCTCCCGATGCCACGGCTCACAGGGGGGGCGAGTTCTCAGTAAGACCTCCCGTTGGCTGCTGTATCCACCAATGGGTTGGTCCCTCTGATCAGCTCGCGCGAGATTTGTGCCCCGTGACGTCACCGCCGGGGGTGGGGGATTCGCTATGTAACGGGGAAGCATGTAGACGCGAATCCACTCTTTGACAAAGGGACGCAGGTCCCGAAACGCGTCAGAGTTACTATGTACTCCTTTTGACCACTTAATAAACTTTTTTTATATCCGAAACTGGTTTGCAGCCCCCACTGTTTGCACGGTTGTGCTCCGCCACTGGACCCTTATGGGACTGCTCTCTCTTCAATTACGTCTGGCGTGACGCACCCACTTATCAAGGACCGAGCTGTGCTTCAAGGGAGTTCTTCACATTGATCGTTTTATATGGTATGTACTTTTGTTTTGCTGGGGGTATATACAGGACCTTTATGGTATATATAGACATCTGTGTTAGCAGTCCAGCGTAACTAGTACACTCCTATGTTTATATAATCCTAATGAGTCTCCTATAGCACGTATACATGCTCTAGTGGCTTGGTTACACACTAGTACTACTCTGAGCATGCATATATGCTCCTTGGACAGCTGAGCCCTGAATATTGGGATAATATCCCTCACCCACTACTTATGCTGGCTAATGTTGTGTTTAATAATGGGAAAATAATCTATTAAACATATCTGGATAATAGTTATTTTGCCCATTACTGTACTGTATGTGTTCGGGGGGGAGGGGGGTGTATTGATTTAAATGTAGGTCATGTTTTATTTTTTACATACAGGATTGGTACCGCAGGGCAGAGGGGACCCACTGGGACAACCCAAGGACCCCCGGTCTCCCATGGGTACCACTCGAGGACCCCGGACACCCATGGGTACCACCTGAGGACCCACAGGGGACACCTGCGGGGAAGAACCGGTGGCCCCACAGCTGTGAGGGCCCCTAGACCCCCGTGGGAACCACCAGAGGGCCCCCAGACACCCAGGGAGACCCCCAGGCACCCGCAGGGAACACACACGGGGACCACCTGGAGGCCACAGAGCCTAGCTAGGACCACCCGGAGGCCCCAGACATGCATGGGTACCCCCCAGGGTGCACTGTGGGGCCTGCGGGCACCCGTCGGGACCACCCGGGGACCCCCGCCGGTCTGGGGTATTAATTGTGTGTATTCAAAATAAATCATGGTTTTATGGGGGGGGCACAGGGGGTGGGTTGTGTATTGGTGTATATTAGATATTGTAATGTTTATTGGGGGCCTAGGAGGTGGGTAGTGGGGCTGTTGTGTGTATTTGTGTTTATTGTGGGTAGCGGGTGAAGGGGTTATTAGAACCAAAGATGGGTGTTTAGGCCTACCGGGTGGGTAGCGGGAGGGGTTAACCCTTCATTACCTTAGCGGGATTAACTGCTATGGTAATGAAGGGGTGAACTCAATTCGCAACACCCCCCCCCCCCCCGCAAGGCCTAAACCCCCACCAAGGGCCAAATACCCCCTTCACCCACCCCCGCTACCCACAACAATGCCTGGCACGGGTGTTTAACCTCCTCATTGCCTTAGTGGTTAGCCGCTAAGGTAATGAAGTGGGCTGTAAACGCATTTTTCCTGCATCGGATTCATGCCGGGGGTCTCCGGTGCTGATATTAATGAATCAATTCATCAATCCGATGCAGGTAAAAGGCCTGATTTTGTCTAAATACCGTCTGGCTTCTTATCGATGCTTCTCACCACCCTCCCGCCAACTTTTTCTGGCGTTTGGATTTGGGGAGAAAATCACTATTCTAGAGCCGCGATAGGCGTCGATAACCTACTCGCGGATTTATGAACATTCCGAAAAGCATCGATAAGTGGTTTATCACCACTCACTCTGCCAGTTGGTTTTGAACAACATTTTTGGGGTTGATTCAGGCCTATATAGCCCACTTATCGAGGCTTACTGAATAGCAGTAGGCATTTTGGGTGATAAGTGCTCGATAAGTGGCTTATGAACGCTTTCTGCTTAGGCCCCTAAGTCTCCTTTTCTGGTGTCAGGGATAGAATAAGAAGATATACTCCCTACTCTTACTAGCATTATCCCTGCCACACTGTAAAAACCTGACTTTATCTTTATCCCACAAATAAAAGCCTCACAGCTTTATCATATAGCTGGGGCACCCCCTGAACCCCTATACCAGGTTCAGGGTGACTGGGCATGAACTGGGCGTCCCTCCATATGCTAGAGACCCCTGTACCATTCTGGGGATACCATGATCCCCTATGCCCCGTTTTTACCTTTCTGGTCTATGCTGAAGTACATAAGATGCAGCTCCATACACTCCTATCTATCTATGGTCTGTGCTGAAGCAGGGAACCCTGGCGGCGAGTCACAATAACGTTTCCAGGGTAGGATTTGGCCCGGAGCACTGTGCTTCTATGTGTCCGAGAATCTTACCTGACTCCCGGGTACATCTTTGGGGTATCCCGTAACTCTGGGACCCCTCTACACAGCCACAATCTGACAAGACTTTCTCTGCAAAACCCCTCTGAAACTCCCAGCCCCGCAATCTCTGCGTGCTAGCACCCCTGGAAAGGCAAAAACACAAAAATACTGTTTTGTCGCATAATTTACACATATGTACAATGCATATACGACAGTCAGGTCCAAGAACTGACCACAAAACATGGATCAGGGGCAACCAAGTGTGCTTAACCTTTATTACTGAGCCTGGTTACCCCCTCACCGTCACATTGACATTGCGGTACTACAGCTTGCAGAGTCGCCGGGATTCGGAGGGTGAAGACTTCTAAAGGCAAGTAAAATATCTAATGTATGAAACTGTTTTTTTATTGTATTTATTTGTATGTATTTGCTTGCCCATTGACTGATAATGTATTAATCTGTGCTGCTTTAGGGTACAGATAAATACAGTGACAAGCAATGCATTTATTGACAAATGCTTGTTTATTATTGTAGCCCCTTTACCCCCACCGCAAGTGAGATCTGGTCTGCTACTAATGTCGTTTGTGCGATGTAGTGCATACCTGTGAGTTAACAGGAGGTCTGAGTTCTTCCGCGATGATGCGGGGATCATCAGGACAGGTTTACAGGGTGCCTTGTTTGTTGGTGTGACGGTGAGAGGTTACCCAGGCCACTAATAAAGGTATTATGCCCGGCTGGGTGCCCCTGAGCCAGGTTGGGGAATTGTGAATTGTCAGCTCTGCAACCCAATCATGGTGGAAACACTGTTTTTGTGAATAAAACTATGTGTGTGTCTTACTATTCCAGGAGTGTTAACCAGCGGACGAATCCCTGCTTCAGCACAGACCAGAATAGTATGACCGGGCAGGGTAATGAATCACATTCACGGTACCTCAGTATATGCCCAAAAACCCCAGAACCCAGGCTGGGGTTCAGTGTATCTCCCACCAGAAATAAGGGGCGAGAGTTATATGTTTTTAAGTTAAAGTAATGTTCAGTATGGGGAAAAATCAATTTGCATGGGAGACTACTCCGCCCTCTAAGCTTCAAAGGTAATCCAGGATATGGAAGTGTTAAACCATTTGTTAGCAAGGAGGGGGAAAGGAAGAAAAACTTCAATAAGCCATCCTGGCAAGCTGTCACCCTGCTCAGACTGAGCAGCACCAGGTAAGAGGGGCAGGGTCTCATGCTAAGCGGCAAAAGTGCAAAGTTCGCACATGCCCCATAGCAAAATGAGAAGCCCCCTCTGCCAGGTTTGCAAAGTATTGGCAACTCCGTGATAGGGGGAAGGAAATATTCCCAAGGCGAAGATAGGCTGCACTAGTTAGGTATAGGAATGTTAATCCTATAAGAACCCGTGCAGCCCATCAGGAACGTCATCATGCTGTATCAGATTCACCTAAGAGTCATCATGCTGTAACAGATTCACCTAAGATTCAATGTGTGGTCCAAGAATTCCAAGCTCTGAGTAAGTCATCTAAGATTCTCAGAGGCTAAGTTTCATGTTACAAGACTCCAGCAGGAAGAGGCTACTTGAAGGAAAAGCTGCCTGGATTATTTTGCTCTTTGTTTTGCAACTAGGAAAGATTCGTTTTGTATCCCAGTTCCAAAGTAAGTGTATTTTCGTTGTAATTGTAAACCAAGCTGTGCATGTTCATTTCTGTAAATAAATCACAATTTATTTTATCTCTTGCCTTGCTCAATCAAAGGATCCAGTTGGCAGCACCTCCATTCAACGAGAATCCTCTGTGATAGTAGGATGGTCCATGGTGACACCTTTCCATATCCCAAGACAGTGAATCACACTTGTATATGGTTCCATGGTATTTATTGCATTACAGTAGGTAGTTGTTACAGCAGTGCACTCCTTTCTTGCTTCCCCTAGAAGGTTACTTTAAGGCTTGAAGACCATCTAAGCTTCCTTCTGTATGGTGCTCCTCCTGCATCCACTTATGGGACACAGAGTAGCTGTTGTTCACTCCACAGGGGGAGGAAAGAGAAACACCCACTTATGGGAGAGAGTCAGTTTATCTACCCTGGGGTTGAGCTTGTAACCCTGCCCCATAACAGGGCAGGTCTGATACTGACAGGTGTCACATCTGCACATGTCACCCAGCCAGTACCTCACCCAGGCTGACACTCTCTAGTTGTTGCTAGGCCCGCCCTTGGATACACTTACTGAATCCAAGACTGCAATAGCACAGAAGGCCTTCTGGAGGAATTAACACATCCACTGCATGTACCTAACAGGATTTACACTGGTAGGGCCCAGGAAAATGGGTAGCGGCCGGAGGCTAGGCTGCGCTATTGATTGTTAGTTTTTCTATTTGTTTTTATTGTTTGGATTCAATTATTTGGAATTTGGAGGACTTGTTTTAGTACGTTTCAGGATTGGTTAGCATGTTTAATTAATTGTTTTGTTGACTAGTGGTTTAAATTAATTATTTGTTTTGTTGGCTTGTGGTTTTATTTATTTATTTCATTGATTGGTTTGATAGATGTTTATTTATTTGTATTCTTATGTTTTGGAATAACATAATTTTAATTATTTTGCTGTTTTAGTGATAGATTAATGTAATTGATGTGTAGTTGAGGCTTTTTAGTTCCCTTATTGGTGGGGTGTTTAGGTGCTTGTGTATTTCTCTGATTATTGTGTATTTTTGGCCTTAAAATTATTTTTATTAGGTTGAACATTGAGTGATATAGTGGCTTTTCATGCCCATATTATATGGGTATGATGTATCACTGTGCCAATCAATGGGTACAGAATGGGTATGGTGGTTAGGCCTCCCGGGTGGATAGCGGGGGATTGAGGTTAACCCCTTAATTACTATAGCGGTTATTACCCGCTAAGGTGATTAAGGGGTTGTCACGGTAACTTAGGACAAGATATAATTTACACCAAAATAACTGGGTTGAACTGAACGAGGCTTAGATATGATAAAATATAATTTATTCCTTGAAAAAGGTGAACACACGAGATATTCAAATAACAGACAAAATATAGACACTTACTTAAGATGGAATGATGAAACAGTCAAATCTGGACTGTCAGTTCATACAGCAATCTTCAAAATCACAAAGACAATTGAGTAAGGGCTGAGCCTGGTTTAAATACCATTTCAAACCCATCTCTTAACCCTAGGCGCCGAGCTGGCTAGCAAAATCTCTTTGAAGTAGATTCTTCTTCCCTTGCAAGTGTGAACTAGGACACTTACAAACCACTCAGCCTCTTTTGTTCTTCGCCCTAGTGTAAACAATCAGGGCGGTTAACCTTCCTGACCTATTAGAATAGCAGATGGGTCTGCATCCTCATATCAGATCCAAAAATACTATACGCAGCTTAATATTTTCACATATTAATAGTTTCTGTACTGGTGGGCTCAGTGGGTCAGAACCTGCCAGTTTTTTATGCCGACAGTGACTCTACATATTGGCCAAGTTTCAGCTCTCTGCGACCCCCAGAACCGGAGATACCTAAATGCACTTTAAAACACTTTTTAAAATACAGGATTCGTTCCTTTAAAAATGAATCTCTGCTTTTCACTCGTTCCCCATTGAAAACAACGGGCTCCGCCGCCATGGGCTTCAATGGAGAAACTCCGCAGTTGCAGTCAATGGGGTACGCCGCCATAGGCTTTCAATGGGGAACCGCCGCCATTGAAGTCTATGGGAAAAACCACAAATCTTTACATTCGCCCATACTCCGTCTGGTTGTTCGGAGAGGGTTGGGAATGGCCATGCATTAATGCCGGAACCTTGGCTACATGCCCATATTATATGGGTATGATGTACCACTGTGCCAATCAATGGGTACAGAATGGGTATGGTGGTTAGGCCTCCCGTGTGGATAGCGGGGGATTGGGGTTAACCCCTTAATTACTATAGCGGTTATTACCCGCTAAGGTGATTAAGGGGTTGTCACGGTAACTTAGGACAAGATATAATTTACACAAAAATAACTGGGTCGAAACCTGCCAGTTTTTTATGCCGACAGTGACTCTACATATTGGCCAAGTTCAGCTCTCTGCGACCCCCAGAACCGGAGATACCTAAATGCACTTTAAAACACTTTTTAAAATACAGGATTCGTCCCTTTAAAAATGAATCTCTGCTTTTCACTCGTTCCCCATTGAAAACAACAGGCTCCGCCGCCATGGGCTTCAATGGAGCAACTCCGCCGTTGCAGTCAATGGGGTTCCCGCCATAGGCTTTCAATGGGGAAACCGCCGCCATTGAAGTCTATGGGAAAAATCACAAATCTTTACATTCGCCCATACTCCGTCTGGTTGTTCGGAGAGGGTTGGGAATGGCCATGCATTAATGCCGGGACCTTGGCTACATGCCACCCAAATCCCAGCCCTCTGGTCCTTCCGGAACCGGAGATATGGACTTACATTTTTCACCATTTCGCACTTAGCCGTTTTCACGCCACGCGGCTTTTCCCCATTGGAATCAATGGCCGGCGCCGCCATAGACAATGCATGGGCGCACGCCGCCATTGGATTCAATGGGGCCTCCGCTCCGCCATTAAAGTCAATGGCGCGACCCTCTTTCTCCGCTCGGCCCTTTACGGGGGTCTCTCATTCCCGGACCTGGTGTGGGTCGTGTGTGGGAGTTCCTAGGGGCTAGGGGCAAAAATAATTTTATTCCCAGGTGCCCTAGAACCTAAGATTCCCACGTCAATTGTCATTGAACTTGACCGAAGTGATTAAACTCTTTTCAAAGACATTGTATCCGCTTTTGCGGTCTGCTGTTTGGATGGCTGCCAACCTGTTCCTCGAGGCCGGCGTCGAGGAATCCTCATTGAAGTCAATGGCCCCATTGACTTACAATGGGAAACCGCCGCTCCTCCTCTTGGACGCCACCTGCTGGTCGTCGCTGGAAAACAGGTCCAAAACCGCTACTTCTGCCATTAGAATGCACGGAGTCTCAATGTCAACCTATGAAAGGCTGCAAAATGGAGCCTGAAAAGGGAACAAAGGGCTATAATCACTGAATTAACATTAACCCCTTCCCTCCCGCATCAACCCTAGTGTATGTGTTGGTGCAAACACTAGGATGAGACAATACATTTATACAGGGGAATAAACAGTTGGATTCTGAAGCTAGATAAAAACATATTACTGGACCTCAGTTCAGTTAACCCCTTGCTCCCCAAGTGAGAGCAGGGGGTGGCCAAATGGGGTGTAACCCCTTTAATCCCGGGCCAAACCCCCTCTCCCTTGACACCTCCCCTGCTCAATGGGTGCCTGGTAACCCAGCTGCCCACCCTGGCAGTGGGACACCACTGGCATCCTTGAAGCACTCAATAATTCCTGAGGGGTTGGCCTGGCAAAATTGTTCTCCGGCATTGTCCAGTACATTGTCCTGGCCACATTGGATAGTGAAGTCCAGATCCTGCTGAGCAGGGCTCCAACGTGGCCGCCGGGCAGCCTCCTTTGCCACTCTCTGCCCCCCACCCAGTGCCTGATGAACCAAGCCCATTGTGAAGGGGCACCTCTGCAGACCAGGCTGCATACTGCCAGAGACTGGCATGTCTGCACCAGCGAGAGACCAGCTATCAAGCACAGACCGTCGCTTTCCTGTCAACCAAGTCTGGGAAAGAGCTATGTCACTATCCTGTAGGGACCCTACCTGCCCTGGCCCCACTTGTAGCTGCTCCGCTATACCCTTGCCTCTCCTCCCTGGCTCGAGGGCAGTCCCCACCCCGAGTGGTATCATATCTGGAATCCAGAAACCACCTGGGGTGCTGACTCCTACCCCCTCCTGTGCCCCCTGGGACAAGGCAATCCCCCAGTATCCTGTACTGAGGTCCCTGCTACCCAGGTGCTTTGCCCCTGCCCTCTCAAAACTGAAGGCCAGGAAACAAGCACCTGCTACCACCACTGCTGCTAGGGCCAGCATCTCTCCACTCCACTGTGCTGCCCTTCCTCCCTGTAGCTACCCTTTGCTGCCCTGGGGACAGAACCCTCTGCTGTACCCCCCTAGCCCTGGCTTCTGCTCCTGGCTGACTACCTACCCACAGCCCCACCTCTGGGAACCCTGGGGAATCTGTCAGGGGGTCACTCCTGGCCAGTCAGAACAAGGGGCCTCCTGCCTACCTAGCCCATTCCTAGCCTCTGCCAGCTGCCTGACACCCCACTGACCTCCTATCTCCCCCTGCTCCACAGTGTCTCCCTGCCTAGCCTCCCCTAGGCCCAGCACCTCTGCCCCTGCTGATGACTCCTGCTGCTTACCTCCCTGCAGCCCACCTGCACTCCGCTGCCCCCTAGGCACTCCTAACCCAGACACAGGGACTCCCTGAGTGCACTTATCTCCCTGACCTTGTCTCCCCCTTACCAGGGATGAGCTCAGGGGCACCTCTCCAGATGCAACCGCCTTAGCTCTTGGCTGGCAGGTATCCCTGGGGTGGCACAAGCTTGCCACTGCCCATGATACCCCCAGCCCATAGCCAGGCTGCAACAGGGGGTTGCTGATTTGAGATTTGCTCCATTTCCCCTGAGGCTCTGCCAGGGTAATGGGGAACTCTAGCTGCCATACCTGCTGCTTTCCCTCTCCGGCTACCCCTAGCCCTTCTTCTCCCACTGAGATCTGGTGCTGGCTACCTACCTGCAGCCTTTCCTCACTCCGCTTCCCCTTAGCCTCTCCTAACCTGGATCCTAGGGATACCTGAGTGAGGCCATCTAACTGACACTGCCTCCCCATTACCGGAGAGGAGCCCGGGGGCACTGGTGCAGAAGCACTTACCTTGGCTTCTGGCTGGCAGGTAATCTGGGGGTGGGCTAACTGTGCCACTGCCCCTGATACCTCCAGCCCATAGCAAGGCAACAAGTGGGGCTCTAAACCGAGAGACCCCCTGAGGTGTGTTAGCCCCTCTCCCTGAAGCTGTGCCCCCATTACCGGAGGTGAGCTCAGGGTTGTTGGTGCAGATGCACCCACCTTAGCTCCTGGCTGGTAGGTAACCCTGGGGTGGTCTAATTTTGCCACTACCCCTGATACCTCCAGCCCATAGTGTAACGATGCGCGGAACATGCCCCCTGCGGCGTGTTCCTTCCTTACCTGCTTAGTAGGGTTTACCTTGACGTGGTAGCAGGCTTATAATTCCTTGGCCAATGGATTAGACTAAGAACCCTTATGTTATGTTTAGTTTCGCTGCACCTTGCTGTTTCTGGCACTATGCCCTTAAGGAGGCTGGACGTTCTCAAAGAAGCAATCCTTCTCTGGATGTTACCTTGTGCTCTGGACTCCATGCCCATGTTCCTGGTTTCCATTTCCAGACTCCCGTGCTGAAGCGTTGGCTTCCCACAACCCCCGCTTTGGTGCCTGAGAACGCGCGCACTCCCGCTCTGCTGTCAGAGCATGTGCGCGCATGCAGCTGGATCACTCGTGTGTCTCTGAGCCAGGCACTGCACCTTCGGACGCGTTGCGCATTCTCATGCGCGCGGCGCGGTCACGTGACTACGTCACGTGACTACGCGCGCAGCAACTTACTCCCTTCGTATCCCCTGTGGCCTCCCCACCTCGCTACCGGGTCCTTCCCCTTTTTCCCTGCGCTTGTGAGGAGAGCACAAGCGTGACATTATGCTCGGCCAAACAA
Organism: Ascaphus truei; assembly: GCA_036426205.1. NCBI lineage: Eukaryota > Metazoa > Chordata > Amphibia > Anura > Ascaphidae > Ascaphus > Ascaphus truei. The sequence continues at coordinate 21,563 of WSYH01006470.1, read as the reverse complement.
ACGGACCCCCAGAGGTGGCCCCGCCTGTCTCCATGTTCCATGCCATGTCCATGTTCCTAGTTCCTGTACCCCATGCCCATGTTCCTGGTTTCTGTTTCCAGACTCCCGTGCTGAAGCGTTGGCTTCCCACAACCTCCGCGTTGGTGCCTGAGAATGCGCGCACTCCCGCTCTGCTGTCAGAGCATGCGCGTGCAGCTTGATCACTCGTGTCTCTGAGCCAGGCACTGCACCTCCGGACGCATCGCGCATTCTCATGCGCGCGGCGCAGTCACGTGACTACGTGCACCGATCCCCAGTTGCGCGGCAACTTACTCCCTTCATATCCCCTGCAGCCTCCCCACCTTGCTAACGGGTCCTTCCCTTTTTCCCTGCGCTTGTGAGGAGAGCACAAGCGTGACACATAGCAAAGCTGCAACAGTGGGTCTCTTAACTGAGAGTCCCCTTGATGCTCCGCCAGGGTAATGGGGAAGCCTAGCTGCCCTACAAGCTGCCCTTCCTTCCCCTCCCCTGGTGCCCCTATCTCCTGCCACCCCCCGGTCACCCCTACCAGGGAACCACAGGGTACAGTCAAGGGAAAAAATAAGTCAGGGTCAGTCTGCGACTTGGTCTGGCTTACCTCGCCGGTCCCCGCAGAGACCGCCGCCTTCATTGGTCCTGATTGCAGGGGGACTGGAGTGGCCGCCGCCGCCGGCATGAGCTTAGCCAGGAAGCAACGGGCCGCTGCCGCAACAGCGCCCGGGTTTGGTACAGGTAACACGGTGCAGGACAAGGGTCCAAGGTCCTTGTGGAGTAACACGGCTCCATTCAAACCAGGTAAAATAAACCCCTCCCGCAATCCCTGTCTCTCCCCCCACTCAGAAAGGACTCCGGCACTTTGCCGGAAACGTGGCTCTTCCGCCGCCACGGGCGAGCCCCGGGTAGCTGCCGCAACAGCACCCGGCGTTGGTACAGGGTCGCCGGCGTGGATTGTGGGGCTCCGGTCATCGCTGGGAATCGCCGACTCCGCCAAACAATGTGAATCACTCACCTCCCGCACACCCCAACCCTCCCCTGAATAAAATGGCCGCCGGCAAGATGCCGGAATGGCGGCTTCTTCTCCGCCGCCGGTTCTCCGCCGGGATCCGATGGATGGCCACCGCTCTCCGCCGCGGTTGCCGATGCAGCCCGGCCAGGTTGTCCAGGGGATGTCCCACGAAGGGTTGTCGCCCCGGCTGGGCGGGAGCCATCGGAGGATGCCGCTAACGGGGTCATCTTTTCCGCAGCTCGTGAGCGCTGGCCCTGAGGGGCTTCGCCCGACCGCGCACGGTCCGGGCACCGGGCATTATTGTGGCCCGTTTGTTGGCAGTGCCGCGGCGCCTGCCGGAGCTTCTCCGCCGCCGGTGGACTACCCCCCGCAAGGGACGACTGAGTCCAGAGCGGAGTTGCTTGAGCGCCAGGCTCATGCCAGAGCTTGGCAACAAAGAAAAAATAAGTTAGAAGCGCAGTCAATACAGGGTTGGTGTCAAACTCTATATCTTTATTATATCTTGTCCCAGGGATAACCCTCTAGGACAACAACAACATGAAAATCAATACATTAATAGTAATATTAAAAACTGTGCAGATGAAGCTGTTTGTGCAATTGCACTTGATTGGTCTTCAAGCTGCCTGCTACGGAGCAGATTTCGGGGCTAAAGAATACTGCTGGACCCCAACGGACCAAAGTGGATCAAGGCAGGAGGAGGAGAGCTAACAGACGAAGCCCAGAGACTACCGGGAAGGGTCTGTGCGTCACAGCCGGAAGTGACATCAGACCCGGACACCCGGAGGGCTGTCTGCTATCGTGCGCCCTAGCGCTTCTGAGCAGCTTGCTACGGAGCAGATTTCGGGGCTAAAGAATACTGCTGGACCCCAACGGACCAAAGTGGATCAAGGGTGAGCATATTGAGCATTGTCTCAACCCTGGGGTACTCTCTCCTCTTCCCCCACATCATCTCTCTCTCCTCCACACATGTATTTCTCTTTTTACATTGTTCACGTCATCCTCTCTTCTCCCCTCGTGTTTTTCTCTTATTTCCTCCCTCTTCTCTTTTCTCACATGTGCCATTCTCTTTATTTAATCCCCCATGTATTTCACCGTGTGTCATCCTCTCTAACAATCTGATGTATCTTTCCCCAGCAGTTTTTTTTGTTTTCCTTCCCCTTTCTCACTTTTTCCCCCTCGTGCCTGTCTCTTTTCTCCCCCTCATGTCTCTCTCTCTTTTCTCCCCATCATGTCTATCTCTCTTTTCTCCCACTCATGCCTCTCTCTCTCTCTTTTCTCCCACTCATGCCTCTCTCTCTCTCTTTTCTCCCACTCATGTCTCTCTCTTTTCTCCCACTCATGTCTCTCTTTCCCCCCCTCGTGTCTCTCTCTCACTTTTCTCCCTGTCATGTCTCTCTCTCTTTTCTCCCCCTCATGTCTCTCTTTTTCCCCCTCATGTCTCTCCCACTTTTCTCCCCCTCATGTCTCTCACTTTTCTCCCCCTCATGTCTCTCACTTTTCTCCCCCTCATGTGTCTCTTTCTCTCTTTTCTCCCCATCAGCCTACCACCCCAAAGTCTCAGCGGCACCTTAAAGCAGGTGGCCCTTCAGGTCAGTGGTGTCCGGGTGTCTTGGTGTGCTTGAGGGCCCAGCCTATGGCAGGTTCCTGGGTCCTCTGTGTCCAGGGAAAGAGGTCTGGTCCCCTTGTGTCTTGCTGTCCTCCTGTATATTCAGGACCCTCTTCTCCTGTCAGCACTGTTGTGTGCTGAGGGAAAATCTCTGTTTCTCCCATGAGGCTTTTTTTAGAGTCCTAATTAGCCAGCTAGAGTCTGGTTAATTGCCTGGTGTAATTAACCAGCTCCCTGCTGGATTTAGAGGCTGTTTTTATTAAACAGGGATAAGTCCCTGTTACACCCCTCTAATGTATTTCTCTCTTGTACTTTATTTTATCTTTGTGTTCTTATCTTTCCCTCTCTATCTCCTCCTACATGATTTAACCCTTCCCCTCCCTCTCACCTTTCCCAGCCTGTCTCTCAGGCTGCAGGTCCAACCCTGCCCACCGACCGAGGCCCCGCCCCTTCCCCTCCCTTTCATCTATCCCAGCCTCTCAGGCTGCAGCCCAGCCCACTGACCAAGGCCCCGCCCCCTCACCTTTCCCAACCTGTCTCTCAGGCTGCGGTCCCAGTAACAGCCTGTGCGCCCGGCGCAGCGTGCGCTGTGCGTGTAAGCACCGCCCCTCAATGGGGCTGGGCCCAGTACGCACCTCCCCGCTGAAGGTGCAGCCACGCCGTGCTGCAAGGTTTTTTCAAACTCAATCAAATTGAGTTCAAACCTTGCGACGGAGGCGTGGCCACGCCCCCTCCGGTGGTTCCCCCAATGAGGACGAACCAGCCGCGTGACGTGATGGCCACGCCCCGCAAATCCCCGACCACGCCCCCTCCCATCGCAAGATCCCTCTCTCCCTCACAGACCACAGATCGCGGTTAGTGCTGTGCACGCGCCGCCCCCCGCCGGGCGCGCGTGTCATAGACATTACTGGGACCGCAGCCTTAGGCTGCAGCTCCGCCCACTGACTGAGGTCCCGCCCCTTCCCCTCCCTCACCTTTCCCAGCCTGTCTCTCAGGCTGCAGCCCAGCTCCGCCCACTGACTGAGGCCCTGCCCCTTCCCCTCCCTCTCACCTTTCCAGCCTGTCTCTCATGCTGCAGCCCAGCCCGCCCACTGACTGAGGTCCGCCCCTTCCCTCCCTCTCACCTTTCCCAGCTGTCTCTCAGGCTGCAGCCCAGCTCCGCCCACTGACTGAGGCCCCGCCCCTTCCCCTCCCTCTCACCTTTCCCAGCTGTCTCTCGATGCTGCAGCCCAGCCCCGCCCACTGACTGAGGTCCCGCCCACTTCCCCTCCCTCTCACCTTCCCAAGCCTGTCTCTCGCTGCAGCCCCAGCTCCGCCCACTGACTGAGGGCCCCGCCCTTCCCTCCCTCTCACCTTTCCCAGCCTGTCTCTCATGCTGCAGCCCAGCCCCGCCCACTGACTGAGGCCCCGCCCCATCCCTGTCACCTTCCCCAGCCTGCAGCTCCAACCCAACGCTGCACTACTTGAGGCCCCGCCCCCTTACCTAGGCCACACCCACCTACGATGGCTCTTCAGAGGCAGGGATTTCCCTTCAGTGCTTCCTGCTGCATCTCAGAGCCCTGACCAAGGCCCCACCCACCTGCAGACAGGGATTCCCCTCTGTGCTTCCTGCTGTATCTCAAGGCCCCGCCCCCTGACCTAGGCCCCGCCCACCTAGAGATTCAGCAGAGGCAGGGATTTCCCCTCTGTGCTTCCTGCCGCATCGCAGGGCCCCGCCACCTGACCCAGGCCCCGCCCACCTAGAGATTCAGCAGAGGCAGGGATTTCCCCTCTGTGCTTCCTGCCGCATCGCAGGGCCCCGCCCCCTGACCCAGGCCCCGCCCACCTGCAGAGGCTCTGCAGATGCAGGGTTTTCCTCTCAGTGCTTCCTGCAGCATCTCAGGGCCCTGCAGGGAATTAATGTGCAGGCAGGAGGCCAGGCCCCCTCACACACCGAGCCCGGGACACCAGTCTTGGCTGTGTCCCCCCTGTCGGCGGCCCTGCACATACATACCACTTCATGTACGTACACACACATACCACTGCATGTACACACACACATATATATACTTCTGCATATGTTGAACTTGATGGACGCATGTCTTTTTTCAACCTCATCTACTATGTAACTATAAAACACACCACTGCACGTACGTATGTACACGTATGTACACAAACACACACCACTGTAGGTACACACACATATACACACCACTGCAGGTGCAAACAAACCACTGCACATACATACACACCACTGCACGCATGTACACACAGACACCACTGCAGGTACACACAAATACATTCTCAAACATACACTTACCCTGTACATACCATCACATACCTATGCACGTCCACAAATACATACACACACAGTCACATACATATACATATATACATAACACCATAAAGTAACCGCACTCTATATTATATATAGATTATAGATATATATATATATATATATATCATATATATATATTAATATATATAATATACTATATGTTATATAGTCATATCTTATCTTATCATGTCTGTGTGACTTGTTGTGTATGTATTTGGGGCCGTGCATAGGTTGTGATGGTATGTCCAGGGTAAGTTATGTTTGAGAATGTATTGTGTGTACCTGCAGTTGGTGTCTGTGTGTACATGCTGCAGTGGTGTGTATGTATGTGCAGTGGTTTGTTTGCACCTGCAGTGGTGTGTATATGTTGTGTACCTACAGTGGTGTGTGTTGTGTACATACGTGTACATACGTACGTGCAGTGGTGTGTTTTATAGTTACATATGAGTTAGGTTGAAAAAGACATGCGTCCATCAAGTTCAACATATGCAGAAGTATATATATGTGTGTGTGTACATGCAGTGGTATGTGTGTTGTACGTACATGAAGTGGTATGTATGTGCAGGGCCGCCGACAGGGGGGACACAACCAAGACTGTGTCCCGGGCTCGGTGTAGGGGGCCTGGCTCCTGCCTGCACATTAATTCCCTGCAGGCCCTGAGATGCTGCAGGAAGCACTGAGAGGAAACCCTGCATCTGCAGAGCCTCTGCAGGTGGGGCGGGCCTGGGTCAGGGGGCGGGGCCCTGCATGCGGCAGGAAGCACAGAGGGGAAATCCCTTCCTCTTCGGAATCTCTAGGTGGGCGGGGCCTGGGTCGTGGCGTGGGCCCTGCGATGCGGCAGGAAGCAAGCGGGAAATCCCTGCCTCTGCTGAATCTCTAGGTGGGCGGGGCCTAGTCAGGGTGGCGGGGCCTTGAGATACAGCCAGGAAGCACGAGGGGAATCCCTGTCTGCAGGTGGTGGGGCCTTTTGGTCAGGCTCTGAGATTCAGCAGGAAGCACTGAAGGGAAATCCCTGCCTCTGAAGAGACCCATCGTAGGTGGGTGTGGCCTAGGTAAGGGGGCGTGGGGCCTCAAGTTAGTGCACGCGTTGGGTTGGAGCTGCAGGCTGGGGAAGGTGACAGGGATAGGGGCGGGGCCTCATCAGTGGGCGGGCTTGGGCTGCAGCATGAGAGACAGGCTGGGAAAGGTGAAGGGAGGGGAAGAGGCGGGGCCCTCAGTCAGTGGGCGGAGCTGGGCTGCAGGCGAGAGACAGGCTGGGAAAGGTGAGGGGGGGGAAGGGCGGGACCTCAGTCAGTGGGCGGGGCTGGGCTGCAGCATGAGAACAGTCGGGAAAAGGTGAAGGGAGGGGAAGGGGCAGGGCCTCAGTCAGTGGGCGGAGCTGGGCTGCAGCATGAGAGACAGGCTGGGAAAGGTGAGAGGGAGGTAAGGGGCGGACCTCAGTCAGTGGGCGGGCTGGGCTGCAGCATGAGAGACAGGCTGGGAAAGGTGAGAGGGAGGGGAAGGGGCGGGGGCCTCAGTCAGTGGGCGGAGCTGGCTGGCAGCCTGAGAGACAGGCTGGGAAAGGTGAGAGGGAGGGGAAGGTGCAGGGCCTCAGTCATGGGCGGAGCTGGGGCTGCAGCCTGAGAGACAGGCTTGGAAAGTGAGGGAGGGGAAGGGGCGGACCTCAGTCATGGGCGAGCTGCAGCCTAAGGCTGCGGTCCCAGTAATGTCTATGACACGCGCGCCCGGGCGGGCGCGGCGCGTGCACAGCACTAACCGCGATCTGTGGTCTGTGAGGGAAGAGAGGGATCTTGGCTTGGGAGGGGGCGTGGTCGGGATTTGCGGGCGTGGCCATCACGTCACGCGCTTGGTTCGTCCTCATTGGGGGAACCACCGGAGGGGGCGTGGCCACGCCTTCCGTCGCAAGTTTGAACTAATTTGATTGAGTTTGAAACAACCTTGCAGCCACGGCGTGGCTGGCACCTTCAGCGGGGAGGTGCGTACTGGGCCGCAGCCCCATTGAGGGGCGGTGCTTACACGCACAGCGCACGCTGGCGCCGGCGCCAGGCTGTTACTGGACCAGGCAGCCTGAGAGACAGGTTGGAAAGGTGAGGGGGGGGCCTTGGTCAGTGGGCTGGGCTGCAGCCTGAGAGGCTGGGATATGTGAAAGTGGAGGTGAAGGGGCGGGGCCTCGGTCGTTGGTCAGGGTTGGTACCTGCAGCCTGAGAGACGGCTGGGAAAGGTAGAGGGAGGGAAGGGTTAAATCATGTAGGAGGAGATAGAGAGGGAAAATAAAACACAAATAAAATAAAGTTACAAGAGAGAAATACTTAAGGGGTGTAACAGGGACTTACCCTGTTTAATAAAAACAGCCTCTAAAATCCAGCAGGGAGCTGGTTAATTCAACACTCAGGCATTAACCAGACTCTAGCTGGCTAAATTAGGACTCTAACAAAAGCCTCATGGGAGACAACAGAGATTTTCCCTCAGCACACAACAGTGCTGACAGGAAGAGGGTCCTGAATATACAGGAGGACAGCAAACACAAGGGGACCATACCTCTTTCCCTGGACCGAGGACCCAGGAACCTGCCATAGCTGGGCCCTCAAGCCCACCAGAGACACCCCGGACAACCACTGACCTGAAGGGCCACCTGCTTTAAGGTGCCGCTGAGACTTTGGGGTGGTAGGCTGATGGCGGAGAAAAGAGAGAAAGATAGCACATAGAGGGGAGAAAAGTGAGAGACATGAGGGGGAGAAAAGTGAGAGACAGAGGGGGAGAAAGTGAGCGAGAGAGACACGAGGGGAAAAAGAGAATACATTAGGGGGAGAAAGAGAGAGAGACATGACAGGGAGAAAAGTGAGAGAGAGACACGAGGGGGGGAAAGAGATACATGAGTGGGAGAAAAGAGAGAGACATGAGTGGGAGAAAGAGAGAGAGAGGATGGCATGATTGGGAGAAAAGAGAGAGAGAGACATAGTTGAGAACAATAGATAGACATGATGGGGAAAAAAGAGAGAGACATGGAGAAAATAGACAGGCACGAGGGGGAAAAAGTGAGAAAGGTGAAGGAAAAAAAAAAACTGCTGGGGAAAGATACATCAGATTGTTAGAGATGGATGACAACACACGGTGAAATAACATGGGGATTAAATAAAAGAATGCACATGTGAGAAAAGAGAAGATGGAGGAATAATAGAAAAACACGAGGGGAGAAGAAGAGATGACTGAACAATGTAAAAAGAGATACATGGTGGAGGAAGAGATGATGTGGGGGAAAGGAAGAGAAATCCATGATGTGGGGGGAGGAGAGAGTGATTCTGTGGGGGGGGAGGAGCGAAAGACACGCTTGGGGGAGGAGAAGACATGCTGTGGGGGAGATGAGAGAAGACATTCTTGGCGGGCAAGAGGAGAGAAAGACATGTGGGGGTAAGAAGAAAGAAATACATGAGGAGGGGAACGCAAGACCACAGAAGGAAAAATGGAATGACATAAAGGGGCCTACTCTATAAACAATCGATAAGCCACTTATGAGGGCATTTATCGGCCAAAATGCCTACTGCTATTCAGTAAGCCTCGATAAGTGGGCGATAAAGGCATAAATCGCACACATTTTCAGCCGTCAAAAAAAAGATTGCCGGGTGAGCCACTTATCGTCATTTCTGAAACTCGTGCAATTCTAGTAGCTTCGATTAGGTTATCGAGCCTATCGTGGCTCAAAAATGGCGAGTTTCTCCCAAATCCTCACGCCAGGAAAAGTTGGCGTGAGGCTGGTGAGAAGCTGCTCAGTGGCGGCGAGTGAGGACTTAGCATTTTTTATTTATTTCCTGCATCAGATTCATGCCGGGAGTCTCCGAAGCCAATACCGATTAATACCAGCACCATAGGCCCCCGCCCGGCATGAATTCCATGCAATAAAAATGCATTTACAATCACTTCATTACCTTAACGGCTAATGTTTATTGTGGGTAGTGGGGGTGGGTGAAGGGGGTATTTGGCCATTAGTGGGTGTTTAGGCCTTGCGGGGGGGTTGCGGGTGGATTTAGCACTATTAACTGCTAAGTTAATGAAGGGGTTAACCCCTCCCGCTACCCACCCGGTAAGTATAAACACACACCAAGGGCCAAATGCCACCTTCACCCATCCCCGCTACCAACAATAAATATTTTAAAACACAACAACCCTACTACCCACCTCCTCCTACCCCCCAACAACCCCCCCCCCCTCCCCACCATAGATATAGAGCACAGTAATGGGCAAAATTACTACTATACAGATATGGATAATAGTGCATTTATCCATTATAAAATCAAACAGACAGCATAAATATAGTAAATAAAACGTTCAACTTACCCCTGCCATCATGAAGGGCGTCGTCGTCAGCATATTCCAGGTCCATGTCCTCCGATGCCATCAAGAATACAAGAAAAAATACCATCTATTGGCCCCTAACCCCTGTCAATGGAGAGGGGGTTTGGCCCGGGATTAAAGGGGTTACACCCCATTTGGCCACCCCCTGCTCTCACTTGGGGAGCAAGGGGTTAACTGGACTGAGGTCCAGTAATATTTTTTTATCTTGCTGTCAGAATCCAACTGTTTTTCCCCTGTATAAATGTATTGTCCTCATCCTAGTGTTTGCACCAACACATCCACTAGGGTTGATGCGGAGGGAAGGGGTTAATGTTAATTCATGATTATAGCCCTTTGTTCTCCTTTTCAGGCTCCATTTTGCAGCCTTTCATCGGTTGACATTGAGACTCCCGTGCATTCTAATGGCAGATAGCGGTTTTGGACCTTTTTTTCCAGCGACGACCCAGCAGGTGGCGTCCAAGAGAGGAGCGGCGGTTTCCCATTGTAAGTCAATGGGGCCATTGACTTCAATGAGATTCTCGACGCCGCCTCGAGGAAGCAGGTTGGCAGCCATCCCAACAGCAGACCGCAAAGCGGATACAATGTTCTTTTGAAGAGTTTAAACTTAATCACTTCGTTGTCAATTTCAATGACAATTGACGTGGATCTAGGTTCTAGGGCACCTGGAATAAAATATTTTTGCCCTAGCCCCTAGGAACTCCCCCACGACCACACACCAGGTCCGGGAATGAGAGACCCCCGTAAGGTCGCGAGCGGAGAAAGAGGTCCGCCATTGACTTTATGGCGGAGCGGAGGCCCATTGAATCCAATGGGCGGCGTGCGCCATGCATTGCTCTATGGCGGCGCCGGCCATTATTCCAATGGGGAAAAGCCACGTGCGTTGAAAACGGCTAAGTTGCGAAATGGTGAAAATGTAAGTCCATATCTCTCTCCGTTTCCGGAAGGACCAGATGGCTGGGATTTGGGTGGCATGTAGCCAGGTCCCGGCATTAATGCATGCCATTCCCAACCCTCTCCGAACAACCAGACGAGTATGGGCGAATGTAAAATTTGTGGTTTTCCCATAACTTCAATGGCGGCGGTTTCCCCATTGAAGCCTATGCGGGGAATCCCATTGACTGCAACGCGGTGTTTGCTCATTGAAGCCCATGCGCGGAAGCCTGTTTGTTCTTCATGGGGGAACGAGTGAAAAGCAGAGATTCATTTTAAAAGGAACGCACCTGTAATTTTTAAAAGTGTTTTAAAGTGCATTTAGTGTATCTCCGTTCTGGGGGTCGGCAAGAGCTGAAAACTTGGCCAATATGTAGAGCACTATCGGCATAAAAACTGGCAGGTTTTGACCCACTGAGCCCACCAGAATGGAAACTATTAATATGTGAAAATATTAAGGCTGTGTTAGTATTTTTTGGATCTGATATGAGGAGCAGACCCCCTGCTTCGTTCTAAGAGGTCTCGAAGGGGCACTGGATGGGTTTAGCATAACGCCCTCTGATCAAGGTTAACCGCCCTGATTGTTTACACTAGGGCGAAGAACAAAAGACCGCTGAGTGGTTTGTAAGTGTCCTAGTTCACACTTGCACGTGAAGAAAATCTACAGACAAAAAAAAAAAAAACAAAGCGAGGAGCAGCGGATGTGTGTATGTCTTTATTTATATAGCGCCATTAATGTACATAGCGCTTCACATCAGTAATACATGTGACAATCCTATAAATAACAAATAATACAAATAACACATAATGGGAAGAAGTGATTCAGACATAAAAGTAACGTTTAGGAAAAGGAGTCCCTGCTCCGAAGAGCTTACAATCGAATTGGTAGGAGGAATGTACAGAGACAGTAGGAGGGCGTTCTGGTAAGTGCGTCTGCAAGGGGCAAAGGTTTATGTATGAGGTGTATAGTATCAGCCACGGGGCTACTCATATGCTTCGTAAAGCTGATGGGTCTTAAATGTGGATAGAGAGGGTGCTAGTCGCATATTGAGGGGAAGGGCATTCCAGAGTCGGGATGGTGCATAACGAGAAATTAGGGCTGAGATGTAAGGAGGAGCAGAAGAGTATAAAGCCTTAAAAGTGAGGAGAAGAATTGAGTGCAAGATGCGGGATTTGATAGGAAGCCAGGAGAGTGATTTCAGCAGGGGAGACGCTGAGACAGATTTAGGAAAGAGTAGAGTGATTCTGGCAGCAGCGTTTAGGAAATATTGTAGGGGAGACAGGTGAGAGGCAGGAAGGCCGGACAACAGGAGGTTACAGTAATCGAGACGGGAGAGAATGAGGGCCTGAGTCAGAGTTTTAGCAGTCAAGCAACAGAGGACAGGGCGTATCTTTGTAATATTATTATTGAAAAAAACGACAGGTTTTAGAAACGTGAGAGGAGAATGTGAGAGAGGAGTCGAGTGTGACCCCTAGGCAGCGTGCTTGGGCTACTGAGTGTATGATAGTATTTCCAACAGTAATGTGGAAGGAAGAAGTAGGGTCAGGTTTGGGGGATTAAGTATGAGGAGCTCTGTTTTTGACATGTTAAGTTTAAGTCGGCAGAGGACCATCCAGGAGGATATCGCAGAGAGACATTCAGAAACTTTAGTCTGTACAGCAGGTGTAAGGTCAGGAGCAGAAAAGTAAATTTGTGTCATCAGCATAGAGGTGATATTTGAACCCAAGAGATGTGATTAGGTCACCTAGAGAGAGAGTGTACGGAGAAAAGAGGTCCCAGGGCAGAGCCCTGGGGTACCCGCACAGAGAGATCGATAGAGGAGGTGAAGGTGTTAGCAGAAGAGACTGTTGTTTGCAAACTCACAAATACCGGTTTTGTTGATAGTGAGAAGTTTATTGCATAGTATGATCATACACATTCAAATGTCTATAAGACTCTGCCAAAAGTGTCCATGCATGCTTTATATACATTTTGTATTACTTTGTTCCAAATAGGTTACCAGGCAGATTATACTAACCACTCCTTAATTATTAAACCGATCACAGATCATTAAAACCAGATTAAAACAGTTCTATAGAGAAACCAGGTACAACCTTACACCAGGAATGTGGTCGTAAACTACAGTCATAAATCTACTGTGAGCGAAACTCTTTCATTCACACCACACACACGCGTCTTACACACAAAATGGATACTAACAGAACAGACAAAATGAAAACAGAACATCGCCTTCAATCCTTCTCCAGAGACTCCCCCAGTCCATTTCAGTAATATATTCATTTCAACAGTATACTTATTTCGGCAATATGACTTCATTAAGACACTGAAAACACGATGGGAGAGGTAAGAGGAGATCCAGGATAGAGCTTTGTTACGAATACCAAGAGTATGGAGAATGTGAAGGAGAAGAGGGGTGTTCCACAGTATCAAATGCTGCAGTGAGGTCGAGTAATATGAGCAGAGTGTAATGGCCTCTGTCTTTGGCAGCATGGAGGTCATTAGTTATTTTAGTGAGGGCTGTTTCAGTGGAGTGAGCAGTGCGGAAGCCAGATTGTAGGGGCTCTAGGAGATAATAGGTGGTGAGAAAATGGAGCAAGCGAGAGAATACAAGACGTTCAAGGAGTTTAGAGGCAAAATACAGGAGGGAGACAGGCCGATAGTTAGAAATACAGGTAGGGTCAAGCTTGCTGTTTTGAGTAATGGTATAACTGTTGCATGTTTGAAGGAGGATGGAAAGGTAACAGTGTAGAGGGAGGAGTTAAAAATGTGTGTGAGTGTAGGGATTATAGTAGGAGCAAGAGGTTTTAGGAGATGGGAGGGAATGGGGTGAAGAGGACAGGAAGTAGAGGGAGAAGCGGAGATCAGCAACGACACCTCCTCTTTGACAGCCGAAAAAGAGCCAAGAAGGCTGGAGGACAGTTGGGAAGAGGTGTAGGATGGGAGGAGGATACAGAGGGGATGTCCTGACATATGGATTCCACCTTTTCCTTAAAATAGTCAGCAAAGTCCTGAGATGAGATGGAGGAACAAGAACAGGCATCAGAGGGTGGTCTGAGTAGGGAGTCGGCTTGGGTTAGACTTGTGCGTGTTTATTATTGAAGAAAGAAGTATGTTTAGCCTGAGAGAAGGCAGAGTTGAAATAGGATAGCATAAATTTGTAGTGAAGGAAGTCTGTGAGTGTGAAATTTCCTCGAGAGGCGTTCAGAGGAACGAGTGCAGGAACGCAGCATGCACGTGTGGGAATTTAGCCAGTGTCTGGGGTTAGAAGGGCAAGAACAGTAGAAAGGAAGTGGGGCATGTAGATCAAGAGAGGAGGACAAGGCAGAGTTGTAGTTCCTGACCAGGTTGTCAGGGTCTCGAGCAGAGCTGTGAGAGGAGAGGGAGGAGAGTAAAGTGGAATCAAAAGCTGGTAGGTTAATAGAGCGCAGGTCTCTGCGGAGATGAGGGGTAGATGGAGGTGGAGAAGGGGAGAAGTGAGAGAGAGAAAATGAGATGAGGTGATGGTCAGAGAGAGGAAGGGGAAATAGAGAAATCAGAGAGAGAAACGTTTTTAGTGAAAACCAGGTCTAGGTAGTGGCCATCCTTGTGGATGCTGGCCGCAGTCCACTGTTGAAAGCCAAAAGAAGAGGTTAGAGATAGAAAGCGGGAAGCCCAAGGGAGAGAGAGAGGTCATCAATATGGCAGTTGAAGTCCCCAAGGAGAACAGGGGACTGAGAGGAGAGGAAGACAGAGAGCCAGGATTCAAAATGAGAGAGAAAGACAGAAGGGGGATGAGTAGAGGTAGTTGAGCGCTAGATGACCACCACAAGGACAGAGAGAGAGAATAGATGGACAGTTTGAGCCTCAAAGGAGGGAAAAGCAAGAGAGGGAGGAATAGGAAGGGTTCGGAAATAGCAGTTTGAGGAGAGGAGGATCCCCACGCCTCCACCCCTGCCATCAGGGCGCGGAGTGTGGGAGAAAGAAAGGCCACCATAAGAGAGGGCAGCTTCCAGAGCAGAGTCAGACTGAGTGAGCCAGGTCTCAGTTATAGCAAAGAGAAGCAGAGAGTGAGAGAGAAAGAAGTCATGCACAGAGAGGAACTTGTTAGAGAGGGAGCGAGCATTCCAAAGGGCACAGGAGAAAGGGAGAGAGGAGGGAGGGTGGCAGGGGATGGGTATGAGGTTGGAGGGGTTGACACCAGAAGGAGTAGAAGTTGCAATTGGCAGGCGAGGAGGAGAGCATGAGAAATAAAGCAGGGACCAGGATTGGGGGAGATATCCCGAGAAGCGAGGAGGAGAAGCATGGATAGAAACAATGTGTGAGGCTGATTTGTAGGGGTCCACAAAAAGAAAAGTATGCGCAGTCCCAAAAATCCCTCTGTATTCAGAAAACGATGGTATCCCTCTGCTGCTCCCCCTCTCCCGTGATCAGCGGGGTCAACGGAACATATACACAAAAAGGAAGCACAAAAACGGAAAAACCATCAGTCAAAATTGAAAAACTTTATAAATTGACTCAATATTACATAAAAATCACACACATACTACATGATATAATAAAAAGATCCTGATAGATCTAAGACCCACACAGTCTATGCACTAAAGGAGTGTTCCCAAATCACAACCCCCTCAGAACTATAGATGAAAAAATTCAGGGTGAAAAAAAAGAGATGTTCCTGCTTACATATGAAAGGGACACACCCCGTGCAGGACTGGTGAGCGTCCGCAGGTGGCTGGGCTTCCGTCGCCACGCCCGCTCCCCACTGCGTGATGGCGTCACCTCTGCGCGTTTGGGATAGATAATATCCTCCTTTCCAACGTAGTTCAAATCCAGGATTCAGGGCCAGTAGGTGTTATGTTGTCCACTGGTTCACTCCTGTTGAACTCCAGACTGTATGATACTTAAAAAAGGGCTACTTTAAAGATGGGCGGCTTTACAGTACATGCAGGCTGCCATGTCTCTAGTTATATAGCTCTAACAAGTCACCTGACTGAATTAAGTTCAGCCCAGGCGGCTCAGTGAGAAGATGTGAGGCACATTACCACAAATGGTATTTCTAATCACAGTTGTCCTACCCAGGTGTCAGCAGTTGAATTTACTAAACAAATGTTCAACATAGATATGGAGCAATACTTACATGCACCCAAATCATGCACATATCATTACACGCACAATCGTACATCAACACAGACACGCACAGACATACAGAAACGAACATATAACCAAACATACACGTTAGCAAACATGTACACACGTTCCAATCACATTTCCCAGTCCTCGCAGAGCTTTGAAACCATTAGTTCAGGAAACTGCTTTCTGTAATGATTTGTTGTGTCCCTGCTGTGTAATACAGAGATATAACAGTAGAGCTGCTGTGTAATACAGAGATATGATGGCAGGGAGAAGAACCGCAGAACACCAAATATTTATTTATTTTCTCAATATAATTACGGGTTACAGCAAGAAACAAACAAAAGCTAAACCGCTCTTCAGGGGATCACTGTATGTGAGGGGGAGGGGGGTGGGGGGGGTAATGTGGAGGGGGTGGGGGGTTAATCTGGAGGGGGGGTAAGTGATTGATGTGGGGGGACAGGGAGTAAAACATGGGAAGAAATAATATACAGGAGCAAAAATTTATTTAAAGCGTATGAGTATTAGCAGTACCTATCAGAGGTATCAGCTAGTAACCATATTTTAGTATCAGCCAGTACTCAGGTATTAGCAGTACAGAATATCCGCATTACCTATCAGGTATCAGCGTGTACCTATCAGGTATTAGCAGTACCTATCAGGTATAGCAGTACCTATCAGCTAGCAGCAGTACCTCTAAAGACTACAAAGGGAGCAGGGTAATAATAACTGAGGGGGGGGGGCAGAGGAGGCGGGGGGTTAGGGGGGGGGGGCGGGGGGTGTGGAGGTACCAACGGAATCTCCGGCTCTCTTCCGATAATCCTGATTAGACACAAGGTTACTGATCAGGACCCAGAGAGAGAGAACAGCAAGGGAGAGCGGACAGAGAGACAGCAGGGAAGCACGAGAGAAGCAGGAGAGCCACAGAGAGACAGCAGGGAGAGCCAGAGAGAGACAGCAGGGAGAGCCACAGAGACCCAGAGAGACAGCAGGGAGAAGCAAACAGAGACCCAGAGAGACAGCAGGGAGAGCCAGAGAGAGACAGCAGGGAGAGCACACAGAGAGACAGCAGGGAGAGCCACAGAGACCCAGAGAGACAGCAGGGAGCCACAGAGACTCAGAGAGACAGCAGGGAAGAGCAACAGGAGCCCAGAGGGACAGCAGGGAGAGCCAAGAGAGAGAGCGAGGGATCACAGCGAGACAGAGGACCCGGCAGACAGCAGGGAGAGCCACAGAGAGACAGCAGGGAGAGCGACAAAGAGAGGCGAGACAGCAGGGAGAGCACAGAGAGACGCGGCCACAGACGAGACAGAGGGAGTGAAGAGCCACAGAGAAGAGAGCAGCAGGGAGAGCCACAGAGAGACAGCAGGGAGAGCCAGAGAGAGACAGCAGGGAGAGCCACAGAGAGACAGCAGGGAGAGCAACAGAGACCCAGAGAGGACAGCAGAGGAGAGCCAGAGTAGAGACATGCAGGCGAAGAGCCACAGAGAGACAAGAGGGAGGGAGAGCCACAGAAGACCCAGAGATATGAGAGACAGCAGGGAGAGAAGCCGAGAGCACAAGCGAACTCGAGACGGGACCAGAGCAGGGGAGAAGCCACAGAGACCAGCAGAGAGACGAGCAGGAGAGAGCAAGGGCCAAGAGAGAGGACACAAGGGAGAGGCACGAGCCCGAGAAAGCAGGGAGAGCCACAAGAGAGACAGCAGGGAGAGGCCACAGAGAGAGCAGGGAGAGCCACAGAGAGACAGCAGGAGAGACGCACAGAGAGAAAGCAGGGGAGAGCACAGAGACCCAGAGAGACAGCAGTGGGAGGACAGATGCGCAGAGAGACAGCAGGGAGAGCCCACAGAGACCCAGAGAGAGCAGCAGGGAGAGCCACAGAAGAGACCAGAGAGGACAGCAGGGAGAGCACAGAGACCAGAGAGACAGCAGGGAGAGCCACAAGAGAACCCAGAGAGACAGCAGGGCGGAGCCACGAGACCAGAGAGGACAGCAGGGAGAGCCGGAGACCAGAGAGACAGCACGGGAGAGCCAGAGGACAGAGAGAGAGCAGCAGGGAGCCGAGAGCCACAAGAGCCCCAGAGAGACAGCAGGAGAGCCAGAGAGGACCGCAGGAGGACAGCGGGAGACCCCAGAGAAGACAGCAGGAGAGAGCACAGAGAAGACAGCAGGGGAGCCACAGAGAGGGACAGAGGAGAGTCAGAGACCACCAGAGAGACGCCAGAGAAGACAGCAGGGAGAGCACAGAGGACCAGAGAGACAGCAGGGAGAGAGCCACAGAGAGACAGCCGAGGGAGACGCGCACAGAGACCAGAGAGACAGCAGGGAGAGCCACAGAGACCCAGAGAGACAGCAGGGAGA
Source organism: Ascaphus truei (assembly GCA_036426205.1). Lineage (NCBI taxonomy): Eukaryota > Metazoa > Chordata > Amphibia > Anura > Ascaphidae > Ascaphus > Ascaphus truei. Next base: position 3,865 of record WSYH01006470.1, on the reverse strand, counting down.
GCCACAGAGACCCAGAGAGACAGCAGGGAGAGCCACAGAGAGACGAGAGAGCACAGAGACCCAGAGAGACAGCAGGGAGAGAGCCACAGAGACCCACAGAGACAGCAGGGGAGAGCCACAGAGACCCAGAGAGACAGCAGGGAGAGCCACAGAGACCCAGAGAGACAGCAGGGAGAGCCCAGAAGAGACAGCAGGGAGGCCACGAGAGACGAGGACAGCAGGGAGAGGTAGAGAGCAGCAGGGAGAGCCAGAGAGAGACCCAGAGAGACAGCAGGGAGAGCCACAGAGAGACAGGGAGGAGGAGCCACAGAGAGACAGCAGGGAGAGCCACAGAGACCCAGAGAGACAGCAGGGAGAGCCACAGAGAGACAGCAGAGAAGCCCACAGAGAGACGTAGGGAGGCAAGAGAGACAGCAGGGAGAGCCACAGAGACCCAGAAGAGACAGCAGGGAGAGCCAACGAGAGAGGACAGCAGGGAGAGCCACAGAGAGCCCCAGAGAGACAGCACAGAAACCAAGAAGAGATAGCAGGGAGAGAGCATAGACAGAAACCCAGAAGGGAGAGGCACCCAGAGAGATAGCAGGGAGACCGAGAGCCAAAGAGAAGAGAGACAGCAGGGGAGCCACAGAGAACCACAGAGACAGCCAGGGGAGAGCCACAGAGACCAGAGAGCAGCAGGGAGAGCCCAAACCCAGGAGACGCACAGAGAGACAGCAGGAGAGCACAGAGAGTTGGCCGAGAGACAGCAGAGGCTAGAACAGCCAGGAGACCAGAGAGACACAGAGAGCAGCAGGCGAGACAGAAGCAGCGAGGGGAGAGCACGACAGCAGGGAGAGCCAAGAGAGACCCAGAGAGACAGACAGCGGGAGAGCCACAGAGAGACAGCAGGGAAGAGCCACGAGAGAGACAGCAGGGGAGAGGAGCCACAAGAAGGAGATAGGAAGGGGAGAGACCCAGAGAGGACCGCAGGGAGAGCCACAGAGAGACAGCAGGGAGAGCCACAGAGAGACAGTAGGGAGAGCAAGAGAGACAGCAGGGAGAGCCACAGAGACCCAGAGAGACAGCAGGGAGAGCCACAGAGAGACAGCAGGGAGAGCCACAGAGACCCAGAGAGACAGCACAGAAACCAAGAGAGATAGCAGGGAGAGAGATAGACAGAAACCCAGCAGGGAGAGGCACCCAGAGAGATAGCAGAGAAAGAGGCAGTAGACAGAGTGCAGGGAGCACCCAGAGAGGCAGAGAGAGAGCAGGGAGAGATACCCAGAGAGGCAGCAGAGAGAGAGCAGGGAGAGACAGCCAGAGAGGCAGCAGGGAGAGAGAGAGACCCAGATGCTGCAGAGAGATCACTCACAGAGACAGCAGAGAGAGAGGCAGCCGGGAGACAGAGAGACAGCAGAAAGAGGGACCCCCAGCCACTCACATAACTCAGGGGACTGGCCATCTCACCTCACAGAAGTACACAGGGGTGCTTCTTGGGTCGGGAGGGGGGTGGACACAACACGGCTCGGATAGCCTCATCAAAGACTGTCTTTAGACCACGCTGTGTGAGAGCCGAGCACTCTAAATACTTCACTGACTCTGCAGAAAGAGAGAGAGGGGATTGACTGAGAGGGAGAGAGAGAGAAGACAGAGTGAGAGAGAGGACTAACGGAGAGAAAGAGAAGAGTGAGAGAGAGGACTAACGGAGAGATAGAGAAGAGTGAGAGAGAGGACTAATGGAGAGTGAGAGAGAGGACTAACGGAGAGTGAGAGAGAATCGTGACAGAGTGAGAGAGAGGACTAACGGAGAGAAAGAGGAGAGTCAGAGAGAGGACTAACGGAGAGTGAGAGAGAACAGAGAGAGAGGACTAACGCAGAGTGAGAGAGAGGACTAACGGAGAGTGAGAGAGAACAGTGACAGATCTCTCTAACCCAACGACTGCATCTCTCTCTAACCCAACGACTGCATCTCTAACCCAACGACGGCATCTAACCCAACGACGGCATGTCTCCAACCCAACGATGGCATCTCTCTAACCCAACGACGGCATCTCTCTAACCCAACGACTGCATCTCTCTCTAACCCAACGACTGCATCTGTGAGCTGGTGAGTAAGGATTAGTGGTACTGAGCCAGTGGAAGTGTGAGCTGGTGAGTAAGGATTAGTGGTACTGAGCCAGTGGAAGTGTGAGCTGGTGAGTAAGGATTAGTGGTACTGAGCCAGTGGAAGTGTGAGCTGGTGAGTAAGGATTAGTGGTACTCGGGGTGTGAAGATAACAAAGAAGCTCAGTGTTGTACTTTGCTGCCACCTCCTGGTGAATGAAAGACGGACATCCTGACGTATGTAAACAGGTGTGTGCGTGCTTGTATTTATATAGTGCCCACAGACAACATTACTATACAGGGTCAATTCATTACAAACAATGGGAAGAAGTGCAACAGGTAAGTGACAACATACAGCTACAGGAGACCCTGCCCGGAGAGCTTGCAATCTAAGTGGTATATATACCAGAATAAAAGCCTGTCAGTAATGCTAAATCAACGCCGTGAGAAAGGAGCGCTCAACTCCAGAGGTCAGGTTCTCAGGCTATCCCTGCTTCAGCACAGCTGGTGCAGTCAACGACTGAGCCACTGATTGAGCCACCTGCGCTGAAGCAGGGATATCCTGAAAACCTCACATGATGGTGGCCCTTGAGGGCTGGAGCTTGCTGCCCCTGCAGTGTAGGGGGATTGTGGGCAGGTGAAATTAGTCAATGTGTCTATAGGTGACTCTCTATTATAGAAATATAGTCGGATATAGCTGCCATATAAGTAAAATATCCCAGACTTTCCATGTCAGCAGTGTGTAAAACATAATACAATTTATTTATTTATAAAATGTTTTACCAGGAGAGTTACCTCTCGTTTTCAAGTATGTGTCACCCGAGTCCTGGTGTTGGTTACTAATATAATCTAAGGAGCTAATAGTAAGCAGTGGATGATAGGCTCCATCCTGTGATGACACGTGAAATTATGTGGCAGGGGGTTTAAGAGTCAGAGGAAATGTTCTGGAAGGTTAGGTTCCAGAAGGAGAGGAGAGTAGGAGCCTCGGGGAGTAGAGCCTGGAGGAAAGTCTGACCAGTAAAGAAGAGATTAGCCCCCCCCTGTTTATTGTGTTATAGTTAGGGACAGGCCTTAACAGTTAGGATTCCTATAATATGGACAACAGATGTATGCAGGTCCCAGGGAGGGAATGCAGACATGCCACAGAGAGCTGCATACACAGGGCTCTGTGATGTCAGGGGATCGGCCCTACAAGCGGATCTCCATATACAGAGTGTACAGCCCCTGAGAAGGTAGCAGTAACCTGTCTGGAAAGGAGTGTGAGAATAACCTCTACAGAACAGGACAGGATCTCAGAAAGGGGCCCGGAATAGCAGGATCGCATGGACAGAGCTAAGCAATCGTAACAAAGGGGGCCTGGTCCTATACATGTGTATATGTGTACAGTGCATGCTCCTCCCAGGAGTGTTAACAGAAGGCACCCTGGGAAGAACTATGTATAGGGGCCTATTCTAGTAACTTCCATAAAATTGCCGCTATCTCAAACGGTTTGGCATGTTCCCATCGAACGGTTTGGCATTTGTGTTATCTCGATATTCAGAAAGAATCAGAAACCATTCCCACAAGTGTCAAACAGTGAGGGAGGAAAATGAGAATATGCTCGGGACAGCAGCGATGGTATCTCAGTATTAAAGTTCTCCCCGTGCGATCTGGCCACAGTCTGTAAGGGCTGCACAGAGAAAGCCACATCTCCCTGCACAGAGAGTCACATCTCCCTGCACAGAGAGAGAGCCACATCTCCCTGCACAGAGAGAGAGCCACATCTCCCTGCACAGAGAGAGAG
>WSYH01006469.1:8027-38062 GCA_036426205.1 Ascaphus truei | reverse complement strand
ATGTACAGTATGACTGGAAAGTGTTTCATTGTTGTTGTATTTCTGAGTATTTGCATGTGCTTTAACCAATAGACATTTGAAACAGCTTCTAAACCTATTAATTAAGATATTATAAAATTGTCCTTTTTAAAATTGTATAATGCTTCTGCAATACCAGTGTTACAGTGAGTGTGATAAATGTGTTGGCCCCATTCCCTTTTCACATGTGGCTAATTATACTGGTGTAAGGTTATGCATCTCCCACTACAACACACCAGCGGAAGTCATAACACATTTCCACACCTGTGCACTACTCAGCTTGTAAAACTGCATACACTATCAAGCCAAGAATCATAACATTGTCTTTTCCATAGTAAATGGCTTTAGTTATTGTTTGAACCCCTTATGGATTTAGCTGTAAGAACTGCAGAAGTAAGCCAGCACTGAAATGATGTATTTGACAAACATTACATATTTTAAATAGTTACAATATAGAATTTACTTAGAGAAAATGTAAACTCCACATGTACAGTACAAAACCCAGACACTTTCATTTTTGTTTGAAAATTTGTCTCTTCACAGACGGTTCCGCAGGCAAGACGTCCGGCATGGTAACGCGGCCCAGCAGTGTCTTGGACAACAGTTTAAAGGTAAAATGTCTACAAGTCTGTAACTGGTGCAGTGGGTGAACTGTATAATTAAGGCTTATATTCAACTATTATTTATAATGAGTTGTAACAATGAGATTTATGAGTTGTAACAACAATTTTGATATTGGCATTTCTAAAGCCATTATTTTACTAGCCGACCTATAGTATAAATTCCGATGTGAGAAAAATAAGAGCACGCCAAGCCTAATTTCTTTCACAAAAACACCTTATGATCCACACTACAAGGTGATATTTCTATTTAATGTTCCTTTGGCAGAATTTTTAAACATTCAGCAATTCTGATATTTTTTAAAAGAGACAATAGATGTATTTATATATAACATTACTTATTAATTGTTGTTACTTTGAGCCCCTTTTAAGATTGCTCCCTTCCCATAAACTGATGTGTCTACTCATACTTGAAGCATTTACCATGGCTATTGTCAACTGACTAGAGGCTTGTGATGGATTGCTTAAAAAAAATGGGCCTTGGTATCAAAGTCGTACTAATAAATAATGTGGATGTTAAAAAGGAATGGTAATAATTTAGTTATTTCAAAGTGTTAAACCATTCATTGTGAGTCACAGCAATAATTATTTCTGAGTTTACAGACATCATGCAGTTAAGTACTGGGAGATCAAATCCTCTCATTTCAATAAGTACCCTTACCACTTCTACTTCCAGAGAAGGGGTTAAGCACTAATTATCGTCTATGAAAGGTTTTCCCTGGTTTTATAATAGTTTCATTGTATCATTGTAATGTGTTGCTAATTAAAGACAACACATTGCACCATGGCAGACCTCCATGGGTTCCATACGAAAACAAAGTAGGCTAACTGAATGTAAAGATCTACACCCTGATATACAAAGCATTATATCATACTGGAATGGTACATGTGGGCATAAGCTAACTCGTAGCATCTGTTCATATTACTTTAAACTAGGAAGTTCCCAAAGGTTTAAACAATGACTTTACATTGTTTCTTAGAATAAATAAACAATTAACATCATTGTAGGTTCTTGGCTCAATTATACTAGGTGGAGTTTTGAAGTCTTATGTCTAAAGAATGTCTCCTGTATAAACGATGATTTGCTTATTAAATTAAATGTTAATGCATACGGTACATTGGATTTCAAGTTACTTTTTATTTTTTTTTAAACCACTAATCTATTATGTGTGCACATTTGGGGTACACTGTAACATTGTCTTATGTGTTCCTTAGCCCACACATGATGCACGCTGTATAATACTACCATGAGCAATAATAATGATACACCAGTGGGAAAGTAAATGTGATTGAAAATATTATTAATTACATGCAATAACATCCACAATAATAAAAATGTAATGGATTAAAATGGTGGTCAGTCCCAGGATACAAATCTTGAAATTAACTACCATGGGTTCTGTGGACGGACGTTCACAGAGGTACACAATTGGAGGCTTTTATAAGGTGAAATTATAATAAGGCTTTATTGTGCCTTTTCCTGACCATCTCCAATCCCGCGCAGGGATCGGCGGGAAGTCGGGGTAAGCGGGGACAGGGACAGAAGGGGGGACACCCCACTACCATCTCCTGCCCCGCGCGGGAAGCGGGGAGTAAGGGGGCTTGCAGGAGGCAGGGAAGGAGCAGAGGGGCCGCAGCATGCAGAGATTGGAGTGTACTTACTCTCCAATAGACCTCCGGCCAGAAAGAATGGCCGCTCGTTGGGGGCGGGCTCATATAGAGCCTGGCCGCGTGCCCACAAAGCCTGGGAGCGCGCGCCAATCAGCAATCAGGTAGGTGGAGTTTTATTTGTTTTTTTTCAGCGCGAGCAGGGAAATTTAAAAAAACAAGCACGTGTTCTGCTTGGGCCAATATTTCCTAATATTTGGGCTATATCAGAACCATAAAAGGGACTAGAACTTGCCATTCAGAAACAAATGTGCAACTTATCAGTCACACACTAAAATGCAATATTTGAATTTAAATGCAAAAGAAACATAGAAAATAACCTTCTCTAGGTTTCCCGTAGGGCTGAAGGTCGCTCACCATTGTTGCAGATCATCTTAACGTCTTCACATGGCCATGTTTAGGCCATGCAGTTTCCAACAGAAGTTCATGGCACTTCACCATGATTAAGTAGTCTTGTGGGCAATATCCTATAATTTCAGTATTGTTGCACATTTCATTGATCCATCATTCTACCAACTACCTACAGTCATTCCAGATTACAGCAATTATTCCAATTATTTTTTTTTTATGCACATTTCTCATGTCAACTCCAAATTTAATTATTGTGATTTTCATAACAGCAAGGCTTATACATGTACGACTTCCATATTATGGAGACAAAAAAGTGCTCATACCCCTAATATTGTAGCCTGTGAATTTGTATTATGAACTGGAAGGGATAAGAGAGGTACAGAGCTGCAACTAAACTATCTTTAATTTTTATGGTGAATTTCTGGATTCATATTTGGTAATTGTATGTGTCGTTGATAGAGTAGATAGATTTAAGTAAGTATACGACTTGCATACATCTTCATAGCAATAATCTTTTCAGTTCACAAAATAGTAAGGATTAATAGTCCCCATAACTCCGTACTTCTACTCCAGTAGGGAAGACATTGGACAATCCTGAATATGTAAGGTGTAGAAATATTTAGAGCACAAACTAAATTCAGAGTTAATACTTTTGTAGACTGACGTAGTATAAAATAAAAATAACATATGAAATGTATCACTTCAGTGAAACAATGACATACATTAAATATCACAAGCGCCACTGTACTTATGGCTCTAATGACATACAATCATGCCCTATCTAATCATTTATGTTTAGGGTGATTTAGACTGTGGCCTCTGCCTTGATCAATGGAAGAGGAGAACTCAAATGAAGAGCCAGAATGTTGTAGCACTGTGGTGCCATGGATTTTCCTGCACAGGAAGGGTTACTAATGTAATATGCTTCCAGTTCCAAAAAGACCTGAAATTGGCCTTTACTTTGAATGCTATGTACACTCCCAGTAGCTGCTCAGCCACACACCAAATAAGTCCAAATTATCCCACCACTTACAGTAAGATATCTCTGGAGCAAATTCTCCCCTGGACACCGGTTTTAAAAGTCAGGGATAAAAATCTCTAACTTGACTGTCCCTAAAGAAGACAGGTTGAGAGCCTAAATAGCTCTTTAACCAACTAGCTCAAGAAATAACACAATACTGTATCACATTGCACTGTTTGGACTGTCAGTAAATGTTCCACTTTTTTCTCTCACAGTCCAGGGGGAGCATATAGGGAGAAAAACAATACAAAACGATCTAAGTGTAGATGATAATGCTTGTGTGAATGAATTCAGATGTTATCTTGGCTCTTCTATATAGCCTACTCACAAGATCTATGTGGTAAATAGGGCAACATCAGTATATGAATTTCTCTAGGTTCATGTACTGTAGGATGTATTTCAGCTCACGGTTCAGCGAGGAAGGGAGATGCAAAGAGAAGAAATGTATCCGTAGCGCAGATCAATATGATAAAACGTATTTATGTAAAAACCTCAAAAAATGCGCACGTACAATATAACAAATTAAAACCAGCATGTATCACTAATGTGAAAGCAGGAGAGATCACCCAATGGCGTGGCTCACCACACCGCCTCCGTTCACATTCATCAGACGCTCCGCGTGCAGTCGCCTGCCGCTTGATCACCTGTAGGGGTTCAGCTCCTTTGCGGTCTCCAGGATAGTACGTCACTTCCGGTTTGGCTTCCGTGGTTCGTCGGCAGCGTGTCTCTCCGCCTCGCAGTGGTAGTCTTAGCCCCCTCCCCAATCTTAACTTTATATACCCAGTGCTAATAAAATATTAGGATACTAATCAAACATTCTTACTGTCTGCGATGGATATAAGAAACTTATTACAACGTTGTATTCACATTGAAAAAATGCCACAAAAGTGTACATAACCTAACGGACTTAAGTAAATATTGCACTGACTGTACAGTACATGCTCTTATAGGGGTGTGTGTATGGGTGTCCTCATCTAACCCACCTACCCTAACCACATTATTTCTGTATCACCCACCGTTTTATTGTTCCCGCCCTGTAAAATCCCTTAATAAACTTTGACTTAAAAATATAAAAGCACAAAGCCAAAGCCACACTGGATTCGTTGAACAAGAATGTTCTTGAGTGGCCCAGTCAAAGTCCTGATTTGAATCCAATAGAACATTTATGGCAAGACTTGAAGATTGCGGTCCATCGACTGATTCCCAAAAAACTTATCAGAACTGGATCAATTTTCCCGTGAAAAATGGGCACCATCCTACTGTGCAAAGCTGGTAGAGACCTTTCCAAAAAGGCTCATAGTAGTACTGCTGCGGCCGAGTTTATTCGAGCATTTGCCCGTTCTCGGCCGCAGCAGTTACCTGGCGCGCGCCGGATGGTGCCGGGCGCGCGCCGAAGCAGCGGAGGAGAGGCCCGCCGATCGCGGCTTCCCCCTCTCCTCTCCGGGTCCGCCGGGTCCCCCGGAACCCCCTGCCGCCGTCCCCCACATCGCGGGACACCAGGGCTCCCTCGGGGAGCCCTGGACGCGCGTGCAGGGGGAGCAGGCACCCGATGACGCGTGACCGCGCATCGGAGACGCGCGGCACGCCGAGGGGCTGCCACTTGCAAGCCGGGAAATCTCCCGGCTTGCGGAACTGGCCACACTTCAATAAAGTGTGTCGCCAGTGTAAATGCTGAAAAAGGTGCTTCTACCAAGTACCGACTTAAGGGGCTGAATACTTATGCCACCAGTATGTCACTCTTTTATACATTCCTTTGCTGACATTTAACCCCCTCCTCCTTATATAACAGTGTTCAGTTTAACGAATACAGCTCTGTAGCTTTGAATAAAAATAGTTAGTTTGAAAAAATGTGCATACATTATTTGTAATTCAACCATTTGTGAGATTATTGGTAGGGGGTGAATATTTCTGCAATCCCCTGTATCTCTGGAGAGCTACAGTATGGTGATAAATTAATTGAATCACTGTGGACCACCTGTTAACTTTCTCACTGTAATTGCTTTAGAAGTCATCATACGCACCAGTGGAAGTAAATGTTACAATGCATATTGCGTTATTAGTAGATTAAATCCTCAAAATAATTATTAGGGCTCTCCACTAATTCCCAAATTAGATAAGTAATCATGCCAATCATTCCAGTCGGATTGCAGGTCAAAAAGTTCCATTGGAAATATACATGTGTCCTGCTATTCTCATTTACTCTGACTGTGAGAGCTGTGTAATCAAGAGGAAAAAAAACAAGCTTTCTTTTAATCATTAGTTCAGGATTGATTACCTCTCTTTTATTCCTGAGGTTATTGTCATATACAAACAGTAACATATTGTTCTCATTGTAATTTCATTCTAATTACCTATTCCTAAAAGTGCTGCCAGCTATCTTATATGTTAGCATTTTCAATACCTTTTTATTTGAAATATTGCCAAGTATATATGAACACATCTTTAGTAAAATAGTTCATTAACAAGAAATTAGCACAGAGGTGGTGTTTTTTTTTTTCCAAATCTTCAGGCCCTCAAGAATATCCTTTGAACCAAAGCACCGGCTAATTGATCATTGTACTAAATTAGGTTTTGTTAGTGCAACATCATTATATGAATTTACGTTATAAAACAAGGTCTAATTGGGTATTGTTGAAATGTGAAAATAACAAAGATTTACTGTACCTCCTCTACATCCCAAATGAGAATATAATCTATGAAAACGGCCATAGTAAACCAGGCCCATCCCCCACGGGTTGCCGGACCATTTGTTTTAGTCTTCCCAGAAACCCATGTATAAATTGTCATAACTGGAGGGCGTACCTGGTCCTCATGGCCATTCCACAGATTTACAAATGAACCCTTAAATAGGAAAATAATTGTGCCCGAAGATAAACTCCATGCTATTCAGCAGACACTGTCTTTGAAGAGAAGTAATAGTGTCCTCTTTATCTAGAACATATTTAACAGCATCAATCCTCTTGTCACGGTTGATGCAAGTACAGTATACAGGTCTTGAACGTCACATGTGGCCCATACATATGAAGATTTTCTCCTAATCCGGGAGATTGGGTCGCTGTGCAGTGTGCCTGTAGACGGACGTTCACAGAGGTACACAATTGGAGGCTTTTAAGGTGAAATTATAATAAGGCTTTATTGAGCCTTTTCCTTTTCATCAGGAAATCATCCAAACACAGGGGGGGGGGGAACAAAGCTTAATTCACTTGGGAGTATTTCTAGTGAAATCCCATGCAATTCACAACTCCTAGTTAAGCAGGTCTCCCAGCCCCAAACACGTAGCATGACATAAGCAGATATAAGAAGTCTCTTTAGAATTTAAGTCTTATCTGTTAGTTGCTGTAGAGTAAGCTTCTCTGCTCTCCTGGAACCGCACCGAAAATCAGCATGCAGGTTTAGAAGTCTTATTTGGTGTCTTGCAATCAGCTCTGCTGTTTCTTCTTGACAGAGCTCAAGGCAGGTCAGCTCCAGAGATCTGTATTCTCCAAAGCTCAGCCCACAAGTGAGCTAAGGAGTCACTTCCTGTCTCAAAGGCAGGCTTTTTTTACCACCTCTAATCAGGCAAGTGGTGTTAGTTAATTTGCTACCAGCAGTTAACCCCCACACTGCTGGATTAGAGGCACATTTGTGAACAGGGATAAGTCCCCTGTTACAGTGCCCAATATGCAATTTTTACGTGACCACAATCAGTTGCAGGTAGTGGTCACCATATTGTGACAAGCTGGACTTCCTCAACCCGATCCCTGAGATGATGGGCCTTTCTGGTGGATTGAGAAGACTCTTGCGAGGTGATTATGGATTTAGATTAGACAAAAAATAATAATTCAGACTTGGCGATGATGCCATTATCTTTAGAGCTAAGAATGTTTAAGTCATACAATTTTCCTTTATTGATCCGTAGGAACTTGTAAATGTATATAGCAGGGTTTCCCAAACTTTTTTTTCCGTGACCCGGTTATTTTTGAACTTCTCCTTTGTGACCCACTAAAATTTTTATCACCTATACTGGCCTATAGGCCTGCACAGACACACACACAGCCACTGATACAGCCACTGATACACACACTGATACACACACAGACACACACAGCCACTGATACACACACACACATCCATTGACAGACACGTAGCCACTGACACACACACTGATACACACACACAGCCACTGATACACACACACGCAGCCACTGCCACACACACGCAGCCACTGACACACACACACACAGCCACTGACAAACACGCAGCCACTGACACACACGCAGCCACTGACACACGCAGCCACATAGAGACACTGCTACACACACACTGCTACACACACATACACTGCTACACACACATACACTGATACACACACACACTGACACACACACACACTGATACACACACACACTGATACACACAGACACTGATACACACACAGACACTGATACACACACACTGATACTGATACACACACACTGATACTGATACACACACACACACTGATACACACACACACACACACACACAGCCACTGATACACACACACACACACACACACACAGACACTGATACAGATACACACACACATACAGCCACTGATACACACACACACTCACTGATACACACAGACACTGATACACACACACACACACACGCACTGATACACACAGACACTGATACACACACACTGATACTGATACACACACACTGATACACACACACACACACTGATATACACACACACACTGATACAGATACACACAAACACACAGACACTGATACAGATACACACACACACACTCGCTCTCCCCTATACGCACACAGACACAAACAGTGAATTACAGGCAATGACGGATTTGAGTGGGTGGAAGGGGGGGAACTGGGACTGGGTGGGTGGGTGTAAGCGGGGGAACTGGGACGTGACTTGAATGAGAGTGGATGAAGGAAGAGAACCCTCTGTCCCGCTTGGATTGGAGCCCTTTCTCCAGTTTATTTTTGTCTCCTCCCGAAGGTGCTTGAGATCAGCACTCATCAGTCGCTCGAGGAGGACTTTTTCCACGGAAAGTCTTTTTATCGCGTGCGCGGTCATGAGATTTCTGTTGCGTCGGGCACTCCTCTTTTTGTAGACAAAGTGTATGGCAACAGTTGTAGAGCAGTTAGGACTAGCCCTTAGAGTTTTCTGCTCTTGAAGCGGTCTTTCTGCAGTTTTTCCACACCACGGAGTCGCCAGTTCAGCTTCTTTGGGACTGAGTTGCACCTCCACCTCCTTTTCCAGAGAATGTCCTATTTTTTCAGCTTCCTCAGCTAAGGATTGTTCTGGCTTTGATTCTGCACTCCTACCTCTGTTTGTTGCCTGTTGCGCAGCTGTAGGTTTGGCTAGTGCTTTCTTAGGTGGCTCAAACTTCGTAATTTTGTTTTGAAGTTGTGTGGAGTCCCCAACTCTCACTGTTCCCTTGTCCGCACGGCATTAGTTACTGTGGGATACAGGTGCTTGGGCAGAGCTAATACCTTTTTCCGTATTGGAGGAATCTGTAAGTTACTGGTCAGCAGAGTCTCAACCTGTTTGAGTGCGTCTTGCAAGTCTCTTCTCAGGGAATCTATCTGCGCACTTTGCTTTCTCTGAGTCTGTATCAGAGTCTCCTTCATATTCTGGAGCTCTGTAATTTTTGTCGTCAAGGTTGCCGCTGCGTCTGTTTTCTCCTTGGTGTACTGACTCAAGGGAATGGAACAGTCTCTCTGTCTCTCCAGCTCTTGCTCCAGTTTCTGAGCCTTCTCACGCTCTCTCTCATACAGAGTCACCTGGTATCGAAGCTCCGCTTCCAATGATGCTCTGAAGACATGCAGCGTGGCCTTTAGCTCCTCATACTGCTCTGTGGGGATGTACTGGATATTCAGACGTTCCTGCAGCGCTTGTACCTCTTTAGCAGCCTGCAGTTTTTCTTCCTGTAGCATTTGCTGCTTCTCCTCAGCATACTGGAGGTGTGTACGCAGACCTTGCAGTTGGTTCTGCAGTCGGTTCTCTGCTTCAAACTTTTCCTTGACCTCTTCTGTCAACTGAAAATTTTCTTCTTTCAGTTTTAAGTTTTCTCTTTTTAATCTTGAATTTTCTCCTTTTTCAGTCTCTGTATTCTTTAGGGCCTCTTTGCAGTCCTCCTTCCATTTACGCACATCTGCTTTGAGAATGACACTCTCCTGGCGTGAGACTTCCTTCTCTAAGTTGAGGGTCTGAAGCTCCTTCTAAGATACTTTGAGATCTGTATCAAGATTACCAATAGTTTCTTTAGCAATGTCCAGCTCCTCAGTGAGACTGTGTAGTTCCTTTCTGGAAACTTCCAGGTCTGTGCGGCAGCTGTTGGTCTCATGATGTGAGGCATCAAGCTCTATACGAAGAGTGTGAACCTCTTGCTGGAAGACTGTCATCTGCTTCAGTGCCTCCTCATACTTCCGCTTTAGCGTAGCCACCATTTTATCAGATTGGCTCTGCTTTCATCCATGGTGTAAATAGTAGCCTTTGCAGTATCTGGCTCAGTTTTGAGATCGTCCAATTCGGTCTTGGCCGCAGAGTAAGTTGCGAGCACAGTCTTCTGTAGCTCAGCATTATTTTTTCTCTCCCTTTCCAATTCTTCACAGAGCAGATCACAGTCATGCCTGGCAATTTTCAGGGCGTCTTCAGGGCTGGTCAAGGGATCGTCACTCACTGGTTCCGGCTCCGCTTCCCTGGGATGACTGGTTGAGGGTTCCTCACTGTTGGCACCGGACAGACACTTCTTTGGGGTACACGACTTCTGCCTTGGGCCCTCTGGATATTCGGTTAACCGCGTGACGAATTCTCCATTTTCTCTAAGCCGCAGGGCAACTCGGTCCCCCTTTTCCCCCACAGGATCTGCGGACATGTCTGTTCCTTCCACGGTAAGTGAAAAACTGCTTTTCTTTTTCCGCCTTTTTGATTTGGATGACACCGTCCCTTCAGGGATATTGGGGTCTCCATCTTCATTTGAAATTTTAGCGGCTTCATTATATACGCCAGTCTTTTCTTGCAGTTGCTTTAGCTGACAGAAATATTGGGTGATGTGCTGCTCCCGCTCTGTCTCCTGCTGATCATATTCGTCAAAGGGAGCGGTCTTTTCTGTTCGTGCCGAGTTCAGGCACCCCCACCATTCTTGGGGTGTTTTGTGGGTGTGACTCGGTTTGGGTTCCCCATAAGAGATGTCTTCCTCTTTATTGGACTGGAAGGGCCACTCTTCTGTGGGGTAGGGTTCATTACAGGAACGCTACATCTTGTCCTCCATTTTTAGGCTATCAGGTGTAATTTTCTTCCTGACCTCAGGAGGCGCTATTGCAGCTGTTGCCACTGTATTTGCTAGAACACCCAATTGTGGTAGTCCTACAGATGGGCATATTTTGCTTGTAGAGGTCGTAGCTCTGTGAATGATAGTGAATATAAGGCGCTAACATCTTAAAATAAAAAAGTGGTTGTGTACAAATTAATAGTGCAATTTACAATATAATATGTGCTCAAAAAATAAGTCCCTGCTCAAACCCTCTGGTAGAACCTGTTTTCCGGGTTCCAAGTAGAATGATATAATTCAGACAATCCAGGAGGAGCAAAATATGGGGAAATAAAGAAACAAAAAACAGTGCAAATTTAAGTGCAGACGTTGAGACTAAAATCCAACTAGGTGTCAATATCTTTGCTCTACTGGTTTATCTACTCACAAGATGTTAGTGGTATATATGCAGTTGGCAGATTGGGCTGCCACCTCAGGTGGATGCTGTAAACTGTTTAACTGCTTCCAGGCTCGTCTCATCAGAGTGGCAGAATTACATGTAGAGGAAGAAACAGAACTACATAGCGCGATCTGTCTTGAAATAGACTTTATAAAAGATATATAGGCATATAAAATGTGCACTTACAATGTGCCAAATTTAAAATTGCATTTTTCACATTAAGAGTGAATCTAGGGGGTACTCCGCCGTTCTCACCGCCTCCTCTCTGGCTCTGGATTTCCTCCGTCTGCAACCTGGGACTCTGTACTCCGTGTCTCCTCCGGTGCGTGTGACGTCACTGCTCAGTGGATGGTGCAGCTACGGATCCCTCACTAGACCAAAACACCACTCAACGCGTTTCGCCCAGCTCTTGCAAGCTGTCAATGGCTTCATCAGGAGAGGTCGTAGCTCTCACAGGCATCTCTGTAGACTTTCTTTCTTGGGAAATGTTTTTTTTTTTTTTAATATCAGCAGTACTGTGCACGCATTTTCCCTTATCAGGTATACAAGATGTGCAGTTGCTAGGTAAAAAAAGTCTATTTGCTCTACACCATTTACTTGCTAGGTATAAACTCTCATTAGTTATGCTGAATGTGTAGTTGCTAGGAAAAAAACTTCTGTTTGCTTTACACCATTTATTTGCTAGGTGCAATCTCTCTGCTTCAGCAACAGAAATTTGGTTTTCTGCCTGAGTTCAGTAATTTTCAGTCTCATCTTTGGGTATTATGGCATTCACACTTCACACTTTGGGTGTCTGGTTTTGCTCCCAAGATATATATAGGCAGACTTTTTTACTTGCAGAAAAAAAAACATTCTTTGCAGTGGACTATTTCTTTAATTCCCGGCAGGGTGACTCAACATTCAGCAATTGGTTTTGAAAAACCTTTTACACAGTTCAGAAATCACCTTTTCCCCTATAGGGCAATTTTACACTCAGCATTTGTTTGCTAAAAATTCCCCTGCTTCAGCACAGTCTTGTATCAATTTTCACACTTTTCTGCATATACTCCATTCACAGCTGGTAGCCCTATGCAGTGTGGCAACCTTTATTTGCAAAATCAGTACCACTCGTGGGTCACCATCTGTATTCACTGCTTCAGCGAAACTTTTGAAAACAACAAACACCTATCCCTTTTTAAGGGCTGACTCACTTCTTGAACCCTGACTATGGCTTAAAGGCAAAACCCCTATTTCAATGACCATATTACACTTTGTGATAGGCAAAATAAGGTTTAGCTACTTCAGCAGTCTCTTCTGGGTTTTTGTAAGTTTCAGTGCAGTGTGGTTTCAGTGGTGTGTATCCCTTTAATTCCGATCTCTGCTGCATGAGGTTTTTTCTTTTTCTCTCTAAGTTTCTCAGATTGTTTGTAAGCAAAAAGCATAAAAAAAATTTCATATAAAAATCTCCGGTCCTTTTTAACTAGAAGGACACCTCTTGTCCCACCTCGGACACCATATGTAGAAAGGTTCATTATTTGTTTCTTTTCTTCCGTCCCCTGTAGGCCCTCCTTGGTGCTCCCTGTGGTTGGTACCCCCATATTCCTCTGTCTCTTAGAGACAGCTCCCTTCCCTCGCCTTGTCTTCTGCGGTCTGTTTGAATGTAACCCCCCCTTCCTAAAAAAGGCAACTCTTATTATTGAGATCAATATGATACTCAGTATCACCCCTCACAATAAGAATACGAGAGGTGACTGTGACACACTAACTACTCACACAGATTAATTTGGTACGTGAAGGGTTAACTTTGTCCCTGGTTGCGATCCAATTGTATCTGTTTGATTCCCCTTTCTTTCCCCCTTACCCCCCCCTTTTGGTGATAATTGGCCACTCCTGCAAAGCCACTCCCACTGGCCGATCTACATAAAACACCAGGGAAGGGGCTGTTCACTTACCTCTATCCACCTTGACAAAGCGCATCTGCGCGAAACGGTCGTCGGTGTGTGATGACGTCACTCTCGCGACGTCAACAGTGAGCGGAGAGCATGGAGGAGTGTTGGAGCAATAGAGGCCACGATTATCAGGTCGTATACAGCTGAGCCTTACTTGCAACAGTTGTTGCATGATCACACTGCCAACTGTCCTGGTTATAGGTGCACTTGTGATACACAGTTCCCTTTGCTGGATACATATGCGTCAGGACTTTGTGGCTTTTCTTTGCCGGGGGGGGAGCTTGTCATCCGATTACACGGTCAGGAGACATAATATATATCCCCTACGGTGATTAGTAGCTTTGCTGCGCCTCTATTTACCTGTTTAGCCTGTGGCTGTGCACTCTATTGTGGTACAAAGCTAGATGTGTGAATTCAACAGGGGGGGGGGGGGGGGGGGGAAGGGGGGGGGGGGGGGGGGGGGGGGGGGGGGGGGGGGGGGGGGGGGGGGGGTTTTTGTTTCTTGTTTTTTGTTTCTTTTATTTGTTGTTGGTGTTGGTTATTTGTATTTCCCCCCTCCTTCCTGTTTCCTTCCCCCCCCTTGCCCTCCCTTTCTCCCTTCCTCTTGTCTTCCCCTCCCTCTCGCCCCCCCCATTCCTCCCACTTTTTCGGCTACCGTCCTCGTCATGCTCTCTCTGCTCCAACCCTCTGTATACCATTGTGATACTACTAGTATTCACTGGTGTTTGAGTCGTCTGTGTTATATATGTCTTACACGCGTTCCTTTGAACACCATACTGCTAGTACTCCATTGCAGACGACAGACAGGTTTATCATACATTAATTATAGCTGTTTCATCACAGCACACTATATATACCTATACTACTCTACCCATCCCTGCACCACCTCCCTGTTTCTTTTAATATTTATAGTTTTCTTTGCATATGTGTTAAATAAACTTTTTTTTATATATCCTCAATTTGGTGTATGGGGTTTTTCTACCCAGGGATTGAATTCTTCCCAGCCATTTATAGGAAGAAGGAGTGCAAAATAGGATTTCTTTGGGTTATCTCAAACCCTACCCCCTGTCCACACATACTTTAATCTAATTTTTCAAGATGTTAACGTTCTGTAGTACCCATTTAATTCAATAGGTGTTTTCTGTGCACTTGTTCACAATCAACGTATTACACTTTAATGAATAACCTCCGTCATGTACAAAACCCACGTTCGATAGTAATTGAGTTAGTCACTCAAAATAGATATCTCATACCTGCATAAGGCATAATACAAATGACAGTATTTAAAAAGCAAGTGATTGTTTTTGTTTGTCTATAATGTCTTCCGTTACTAGTGAAACCCTGGAAAAGACTGAAGAACAAAAGTTTATGTGTAGAACACAACAGCACCCTCTGGAATGCTTCCAGCTTCTTTACAATCTAAAGTCATCTGTTTGTACAGAACACACGAGCAAGAAAAGAAAGGTAAAGTCATGTTTAACCCAGGATGTATCATTTGTTTAAAACCAGGACGAGACATGAAACACACAGAGCTCAGTGCTACATCCAAGACACACTATACACGGTTTGCCTATATTATATATTATCTATACTATATATATATTTATATTTTTTATTTATTTATATATATTTATATTATATATAGGCCTATACCGTGTATTTTGGCTTTGGTGTGCACTGAGCTCTGTACTGTTGGTTTCATGTTCTGTCTCATATATATATATATATATATTTTATATAATATATATATATATAGATATATATATTATATATATATTATCTTTTGAATAATTGGTCTTTAGTTTAACTCTTGGCCAAAATGTTGTAAACCCTTGAGCCCCTCCAAGGCAGACACGTCTCAGGGTCCTAACACTAAAATAGATTCTTAATAACCTGTACATTACCAGGAAGAATGATTTATAATAAATCTGTCACAAATGATTGCATAGTTCCTAGTCTGATTGAAGCTCTTATTAACACTGTATAATACCAGGAAACACTCTGTATTAGATTGTGTCGCAATCAAACTGGACAAGTTCCCATGGGTGTGGAAGGTGCAAAGGAGTGAGCTTAACCATTTAAAGTGGGAGGGGGTGACTTCAAACTATGAAGGGAGGACCACCCTCCAAATCATCTAACCAGCTGAACAGGATTGCAAAACAATACAGGACTCCTATAATCTCATATTGAACCCCCAAAATAACCACAACATATTATATAATATAGTATATATATATTATATATATATATATATATATATATATATATATAATATATATATATGCGTATAAGTGTCAAGGGCTTACAAGACTTGGCCAAAGAGTAAACCTAAAGACCATTTTATTTCAAAAGATATCTATAATATATTTAGGCACTGTACCGTGTATTCGGTCTTTGATGTAGCACTGAGCTCTGTCTGTGTTTCATGTTCTGGCTCTTGTTTTAAATAGATTTCCATGCTCAGTAGCATCCACTTTGACACTTATCACATATTTATATTATATATAATATATAATATATATATATATATATGTTGTGGTTATTTTGGGGTTCAATATGAGCTCATAGGTGTCCTGTAGTGATGTATCATTTGCCAGATAAAGAATCTGTATATGGTTTAAATATTGAGAAACAACTGCTTAGGCTTTCGAGTAGGATTCCTAGGTTGGGGATTGTCAAGCATTTGCAGGGAAGGGAGTTTAATGGAAATAGCCTCTAATCAGCTGTCACAACAAACCGCCTAATGTTCAATAATAGTGATTAAGGACATAAACCGGTTTGTTCACAACATAATCCACACAACATATGTTACCTTCTGGTTGGAAAAAATATTACTCCTCATACGTTTTGATTAATAATATATATTTAATAATTGATTTAAAGCAGCAAACCCCCTACAGATAATAGCACAAAAAATAGGGTTTTACTGTGTGAAGACCTAATGTCATTGTTTTCAGCAATGCAGCATTCTTTACATTTTGGAGATATTAATTTGTAAAAATGTGCCTCTTGGGAAATTCAAAGGGCAACGCATTCTCATTGAGACATCAGAGATGCCATGGCTAACACGGATTTTTGCCTGTGAATAATAAACATAAATTGCAGCAAAAGTATATTTTTTCAATAATATGAAAAGCACTCAATGGATAATTCCAGCATCTACCAGCAGTCAGTGCAGATATATATATATATTTGCATCCCGGTTTTTAGATTTGACTGCGCGGGTGACACACTTTGATCCATTCCATTAATCAATTCTGTCGTTAAAATATATTTTTCTTCACTACCAAGATTATTTTTCTGAGAGTTTATATCAAGAATATACTATCACACACTGGAACACATATTAAATTGTTTTATGGATCTTCAGATAGTGTTTTTTTTTTTTTTTTAAACTCCTCTTTTATTCGAGCCCTTCACCCCTTTCTCCCACTCTACAACTTTTTGCCCTTTCCTCGCCCCACCCGTGGCTTTCTTTGCCATGTGGCATTATACCCCACACACATTTTATAGATGCCATAAAAAACTGGCTTTAAAAAATAAGCCCACTCGCGTGAGCTCCTTATCAGTATTACCTCTATCTTGTGACTATCACCGGATGTTATAAGAGGATCAAACCTACGTAGTTGCTAGTATTTATGATAAGTGCCATAGTACATTTTTAACCCATGTAGTCTCTCTTCTATACATAATCTGTTTCCACTCTTCCCTTATATTATAACTCATTACACTTGTAGTATTTCCTCCGTTAGTAAAACCAATAATGATCGCTATTCCCACAGTAATTAGTAGAACCGTTGCACAGTCAATAATAAAAAACGTACTGATAATTGATGGAACTGAATTACGTACTTTTCTTTACGTGATTAGTAAACCTGTAATGCTACGTAATTTAGAGAAAATGATTTGCAGAATTGAGCAATTTATAGATACATATTATTATAAAATGTACAATTTTGTTGCACGTGCACTTTAGAGAACATCGGCACTCATTTTAGATGAGTGATTTTAGATTTGTCTAAGAAAATAGTTCTTATTTAACTAATTTAACAGTGTATAAGAGCATTACTACTGTAATGAATTTATAGGAAAAGTGTTAAATATTTCTAAATTCTAAATCTATGCAAAAATTTAATTTTTTTTAGTTGTCAAGTAGGGTAATCCCCCTATACTAAACATTCTCCATTCTTTCTCTCATATTTAATGTATTCATGTGTTCTTTTTCTGCACCCTAACCCCACAATTACAATCCTTTAAATTCTTTCCCCTCTCCACGTGTTGAATTTTGGCGCAGTGTCTTGAAAACATTCCTATATCCATAGTGCTTTGTGTTGGTGTTGGTAGTTTGCTCCAGAGAAATCTCAGTGAGAATTAGAATATATCCAACGTGTGAAGATATTCAGTTTAGTTTAGTTTTTCAGATAGAAGAAAAAAACTGAGACACAGCAAAAAGGTGGGGACTGGAGGCCAATGAAAATAACAAAAACAACTTTATTGAACATAACTAATTAAAAAATAAATACTCTAACCGTTTCTCGCCAAGGGGCGTTATCAAAAGAAATTGATAAAGCGCCCCTTGGCTCTATAAACGCTAGAGTTTCTCTTTTTAATTATTTATGTTCAAATAAAGTTTTTTGTTATTTTTTTCATTGGCCTCCATTTCCCACACCTTTTGGCTGTGCTCTCAGTTTTTTCTTGCTATCCGACTGTTGCTCACCTTGGTGCACGCTGCTGTAACCGGATGTCTTCAACTCACCTGAATGATTTGGTGAGTACCCCATTCTTGAACTGTTGCTGCTACATTGTTCATCACGAGGGATTTGTCCTGCATTTCGGGGTCTGCTGTTCCCGTCGGGGGACCTCCATGATCGTCGTGGCAGCCTATCCCTGTTTCTATGTGATTGCCTTAGGGTGCATTAACGTCATTACAGCTACAGCTTGTTTGGGTGTTTAAAGTTCTGGTCTCCGGTATGGATGGTGTTTAATTCGTTGCTCCTGCGTGTGCCCGCGTGTCTATTAGGCTAGTAGCGTGCCGACATTGAGGTTCAGTCCTGCTACGAGTTTTTCCAAAGATGTTTACAATGACAAACCTCTAAAGCTTTCCTTTACCGTTTTTACACACCGTGAAAAGGTAACCTATTAAGACATTAAAGAAATAATAGAAACACGCCTGTTAATACTGTACTTTGTTTTTGTTTGTTTAAGGTGAAGACATATGACAGAAGATAAAACAGACTTTGGCCCTTTTCCTAAAACTGCATCGACTGATGCAGGGGTATAATTTTTGTCAACTGTTTGACCACCTCTTTTCCACATCATTCGAAAAATGACCCTCGAGATTGTGGCGAAGGCGTGTGGGATAAATGTTTTTTAACAAGAGGAGGAAGAAAAGCTCCGTTCCAAAAATGCCTTGTCCTGTGGCAAGCGCGTGTCCCAAATGTCCCCCCCCCTCTAAAGCTTGTAAAGGAATTTCGCAACTCATTGATATAGTAAATTTTTTTTCGAGGGGTTGGAAAGTAAATATTGTGAAAAGGTTTGGGTGGCACAGATAGAGAAGAAAAAAATTGAAAATGGCACCAAACAAATGGAAGTTATGGCAAAACCCCACGGAAACGGAAAAATCCAACGAGTTTGGAGATCCGAGCATCATCCGCATTACCAAGACAACACCTTCGTGGATCCCCTGAGTCGGTTTTTTTTCTGCTACTTTCCCTGTAATAGTTTTTTTTAATTTTTTTCTTTTATTAAAATCATTTTTTTTTTTTTCATACTACGGATTAAAAAACAAGAATGCCCGTACTAAAACTGTAGTTATGTTTTTTTTTCTAAATTCAACACGCCCTTTATTCCCTAGACTATTTACTGTAGAGCAATTGGACTGAATCTCTGGCATATCGTGTAAATATGTTTTTTTTATAGATAATTCCTGTTGATTTTTTTTTTTTTTTTATATTTTTTTGTCCGTTTTTCTGTAACTTTATTTAAATGGTTGCGTTTTGTGTTTTTGGGCATTGTTGTGATTTTATTTGTTTATAGTTTTTTTTCCCTGATTTTTTTTTTTTTAACTAATATATTGAAACAAGTCAGTTCTTAGCTTTTTTAACTGGATCTAAAATATTAGCTTGAAAATTTTTTAAGCATGGAAGACCACAATTAAAAGACCCATCAAGTTTTTGAATGGAGTTACAACATTTATGCAGATCAGTCTACTGCAAGATGTTTTGTGTTTGTGGAAGTTTAAATCCGACTATGGGCCTAATGAAGGATACTTGAGGCAGTGCAGCAGTTCATGTGGTGGGCAGGCTTCCCTTGTGATACAAACCATCCTGATTATGACATTGTACTATACTGATAATATCACCAGAAGGGGGGTAAACCAAAAGAAAAAAGCCCTTGACAACAGTAGAAAAATACAATAGTTGCATTACAAAATCCAGCCACGAGAGTGACTAAATCAGGTAGTGCCACACCTTCCTCAAGAACACCAACAGGTCAGATTTTAAGGATATCCCCTGTTCCGCACAAGTTACTCAATTAGTGGCTCAGTCAATAAGACTGAGCAACCTTCCTGAAGCGGGTAGCATAGAACCTGGCCAGTTGGTGGTCCTTGAGTCGGAGGTTGCCCCTCCCCATCTCAAATTGTGGCATTTTATGAGATTTTATAATCTCATATGTTTTTGCTAAAGTGTACACTGAAAGAGATTTATCATCAGAGCCTCACTGATGCAAAACTCTGCAAACTTTGATACAATAAATATTGTATGTTTTTTGCAGTAAACTAGTTTTGCAGTAGAAGACGTTTTTTTTTTAATGACCGCTCAGGGAATGGTAAAAAAAAATATCCTTAATTTAGCACCACAATAATGTATTGTACTTGCCCAAGTGCATCCAGGAAAAGAACCTTTATTACGCGTGGCATCGTAATAACACATTTTTCACAGCTTTATACCAAACGCTCTCCGTTTTTTAAAGTTCAGAACTTGGTGGTCCCTTTCGCCAAGTTACTTAAATTGAGTACATGTAATCATAATTATTGCGCAATCTTACGTATAGTAATTAATGTCAGTTCATCCTACAGTATTTTACATATAACTCAAGACTGCATTTAGTCCCAAGCCTGTTGGGAATATCATCTTGCCAAGTTTAATGAAGAACAAATATGAATTCTATTTCATAGGCAAAGAAGCATTGACCAAAGAATAAATGTGCAATTACTCCATGTTATTAGTAGTTTTAGGTTTTCATTTTAATAACTCCATAGGTTTCAGTTTTTCTGTTCATTTTTTAGATATGTCCTTTGTTCCAACTCACAATTCTTGCTATTTCACATTATTTAGGGGGGGTGGGGTAAGGGGGGGGGGGGGGGGGAGGGGGGGGGGGGGGGGGGGGGGGGGGGGGGGGGGGTGGGGTTGGGGGGGTGGGGGGAGGGGGGGGGGGGGGAGGGGGGGGGGGGGGGGGGGGGGGGTGGGTGATTTTAACACTTCAAATACATGTACACAAGGTCAATGACAATATAGATTAATCAAGGAAATTTATTCTCTCAATTGAAAAACAAAAATACCATAACTGGCTATGGTAATATGTTGTTTAGAAGGATAATACATTAGGTGCTTCCTGTGGACAAAACAAATAATCAAGCTCTTCTATCACATTTCTTGTTACGGTTGCTTGTATGGGAGTGTGGCTTCTGACTGTGGTTTAAAGGGACGACTTATATTCGAAAAATATCGAACAACTTTAATTTGGGGAAACGCATTTTAAAGCAATGCATTTTCAAAAAAAGACATCTTTCGGGCTGTCAAAAATTTACATTCTTATTTAAATTCGACCTTGCATTTTCTATCAATTTCCATCCGTTATTGTTTGTGGTTCTGTTCTATTCCTGCTGTTGACACTCTTTTAGTTATCTTTGCAAAACTGTTCTGTGACAATAGTAAAATTATTGTTTTACAATGTAAAATCCATGATGCGAGGCTACAGTACACATAAAAATTGATTTACAAATTTTTTTTTTGTTTAATAATGCTAGAGATCAATGACAACTGCCACTTAGTTTAATACTGCACTTCTTTAATTTGAGAAACCATCATCAGCTTTTAGGAATTGAACAGTTGTTTTTTATTGTTTGGTTTCTTATCAGTTGATAGTACCGTATGAATATACTGTAAATTGAACTAAACCATATGAAATAATTTTATTGACCGTCATAATCAAGAATCCTCAGAATTAATAAAAAAAAGTTTCATATGAGGCTTCTTTTACCAACTGACAACTCAACTTGTTTAATTACGATACATTTCAATATTAAGCTTACTTTATCGACCCCATACATGTAAAACAAAAAGCTCGGAATGTGTAATATTGAAAGATCTTAGCACTTGTAGGTTCTGTAATAGAAAAGGTTTGTCTGTGCTTTTTTTATTTCTTAAGTGCATTCTGAAGAAAAGTTTAAACAAGCCTATACAAATAATTTGTCTAACTTTTACTGACAATCTACTACGCTCTTTATAAATGGGTTTAACCTTTTTCCCTGGGATTCAAATAACTAAGACACAAAAAAAGCTACAGTAATGTAGTTTACCACATACGTTATTTTGCTGCACAATCTATCATAGCTCTTGTACATCTCTTCAGCACTAGATGTAATGTTTTTCACAAATAGATTCTTCAACAAAATTTCCATTTTAAAATTTTGCTTCCATATTTTATTTGCAAAAGTGACATAATAAGCAACACATATGGGAATAAGTCGCTTCAGAATGACTAGCAATAGCGGAAAAGGGGAGTCCCCCCCAACAGAATCTTACAATCTGTTGATAAAATAGGAAAAACTTACAGGGTTGCTATGGTAAGGTGCATCTGCAAGGGGTCATGGTCAATGCATCCAATGTATGTTAGTAATCACCAGTTAAGCTCCCCATACTCATTAATCGTGGTGTGTTTTAGATAGTCTCTTAAGGTGGAGAGAAAGGCTGCCAGTAAGGATATTGAGGGAATGGACAGTCAGACTGTGGCATGAGTGATAAACATTTAGGCGGTAGGGCCTATAACCCAAATGGGAAGACCGAAGACCATCCTGAAACCGAACACAATACTTGGAGTGTAGACGAGAACTAGGGCTAAATGTAAGGAAGGGCAGAAGGTGCAAAGACTTAAGTAGAGAGAATTTTGTAAGTGATCCAGAGTTTTAATTGGAAGCTTGAAGTAGGAGAGGGATTCCCCCACAGGAGAGACTCGGTACAAATATTAGGAGAAAGTAAAGTAATTCTATCAGCACCGTTTAGGTTCGAGTGTAAGGAGACAGTTTAGAGCATAAGGCGGAAAGTAGAAGGTTACAATATGGAGCGGGGAGAATGAGGGCTTGTGTTACAGTTTTAAGCAGTAGAGGGACAAGAAATGGGCATATCTTTGGTAAGTTACATAGTAAAAACAACCAGTTTTAGCTACATTTTGAGATGAAATGTGAGAGAGGTGTCAGAATGACCCTTATGCAGCACTTGTGAGACTGGGTGTATGACAGTTCTGCCAAACATCAATTGTATAATGGCGCAGTAAGGCCAGGCTGGGAGCAAGTACTGTATGAGGAGCTCTGTCTTGGACATTTAAAGTTTCAGTCAGCGGGTGCATGCATGTTTAGATTTTTTTTTTGGTTATAGGGTTATATATAGGAAGGAAGACCTTTGCTTTCCTGCCTGTTTGCGGTTGGCATTCCATGGTGTTGTGTTGGCCTTAATCAACAGTGGCTGTTTGGGGGGTATGTGTGCATTAACCTTGCAGGCAGGGGTCTATTGTTTCTGAACTCCCTTTGGTGGCTGGGGGAGCAAGTGTGCATGGTTCATTTTGTGCATGATCCCCGGGTCCCCTTCTCACTTTAAAAACCAGGCCGGAAGTGTGCCTCGTTTGGTGGTTCCTAGTGGGCCATGTTTTTGGGTTCCATCGCCTTTATCTGGGGGAGCACCTGGCAGGCTTAGCACTTACCAGGGCTGATTATTGTGGTACTAAAGCTGGCCTTTGTATCCCCCGATCCTCAGTGTTAATTTTATTTATATGTGGGTGCGGGAGGAGATGGGCGCTTCCTCACAGGCTGCCTGGTTATGCAAATCGCTTCTAAAATACTCACATATTTTGTTGTTACATCAGCCAAGGGGATATGGTGTGGGAGATGTCGTGGTGTGTGGAAGGTGCCACCATGGAACATAATTCAAGCAAGAAAATTCATGAGTTGTATGTTTCATTCTGAAAAGGCTCATGGGCACACCCCTTTTGAGTCCCTGCCCTCTCTCGAGCAATGCCCATGTATCTAGTGACTGCCTGTCACATGATAATTCTCCACAGAACTTTGCATCTTTGGTCCCCTTCCTCTGCAACTTCTAAGCCCTTTTAATGCACCTCAAGCCGATCCTTCGCCGATCTATCACAGGAGACGATCGTCGGCACTTAGCTAATTACTTATCATCGTGTGTATTTATGTATGACATACTGAGTAAAGGGAAAAATTAAATTAAACAAACGTCAGCTTGACTGCTCTTTAGAAGCATTGGACAGGGAGTGAAGCACATGAGCCTTTTGTTTCTAACAACCTGGTTTTAAGTGGCCTTTTTGGTCCTTCCAATATATTGTAATGTTCATGGCATTCTATAATGAAGACAAACATGGTCGGTACACCATCGAGAATTCCTTGTGGGAAATTGTTGCCATTTGAGGCGAGGATGACCTAGTTTGTTGTTTCGGATCTATAAATTTTGCAGGTGGTGGGCAGACAGTATGTCCCCATTTTAACATCCTTGGGTTTGGGCGGTAGCCAAGTTAATTGATTTGTTGGGTTTTGGTGTTGCGCAGACCCACGGGTTGGCTAGAATATTCATTCAGGTTGATGTTTTTCTTGAAGATAATCGCTCGATTTTGCGGCAGGGTTCTCTTGCAAGAGTCCTCCCTTCTTCAAAGGGAGAGAAGTGTCATAGCACAACCGGACCATCCAAATGATGGAGGAAAGTGTCTTTATCCATCCAAAGAGTTTGAATAGTCAAGGAAGAAAGGCAAGGCATTACCCTACCAACATGGTTCGTGCTCACAGAGCACTTTATCAAGGCATACCATGCCCCTTCATCATTAGCATATTTAAAGAATAAAATAAGATTGCTTACCAATCCTGATCTATCTGGGATCCTCCCCATATCTGCTGATACAATTCAGATGTGCAGTCACCCAGCCCGCGCCCAACACGGCGCAACCCCACCTCCCACAACACATCCTGGGCCAGCATAAGAAGGGAGCCGAGCCGACATGTGCTCGCGAAGAGGCCAGGCAAGGGCCCCTCATCAGCGCAATGGTAGCCATTGGTGTGCCCTACGGAGAGGGGGGGTCGCACCAGGCGCGCCGCGTGCCCGCGACGTCCACCCACAATCCTTGGTGTGCAGCACCACCTCAAGGAAGGAGCACTGAGTCCCTCCCCGTTGTCGCGCCAAGGAGATCACAATGAAGTCCCGGGTGGACGCGCGTGTGCTCAATAACAACCCGTGTGCTACTGGCGATTCCCCATGATAAGCGCGTCCCAAGGGAGGGTAGGAAAAGATTGGAAGAGTGTGATGGAGTCTTTTGTGAGGGGGGAAGGTGACTAGATAGAGGGGAAAGAAAGAACTGTCGCAAATAAGATAGCAGAACGGAAGAAAAAGAGGGAAAAGGGGTGAACAAGGAAAGAAAGCCGAAGACCAAGTGGGGATGAAGGGGGGGGGTGGTAAAAAAGAGGGATGAGGATGGCCGCATTTCCTCCAATAATATCATCATAAGAATCAGACCGGGAGATACACTCAGAAAAACATTAAAGTGTGAATTTAAAATAAACTTTATTTCAAAAACAATACACAATGACAAACACATTAACAAAACCGTTATCCTTCTCTGATGACATGAATGAATCATGATATCAAAGAGGGAATACTCTGTATATAAAAACATGACATTAAATATGTATACTATAATGCCCTTGAGCACATAGTTAGATATGGCCAGTACACAACACATTCATTTACTGTAGACTGATGAAAATAAATTAATATACGAAATATAAGATTGTAATAAGCAAACCATTCCCATACTATCCATCGCCTGAGCCGTGAGGTAAAAACGATACCATCAATATATGGTTTTTAGATAAATAATAAATAATATACATATATATGTGTATATGATCTACTCAGTTAGATGTTTTTAGGAGAGTGTCAATAACTGAGTAAAATGAACCCTAAAATACATTTTGTCTTTTTTTAGGGATATATCATAGCGGTACAATCAAAATAAACGCTTATAGATATGTCCTTTCAAAAATATTTTTGTATTCATTTTTTAATAGATCTGTTTAGCTCATTTTATTAAGAGTTTTTTTTTATTATTATTTTTATTTTAATAAAATTTTTTATTTATTACTTTTAGTACTATTTTTAATATTTTTAACTATACTGGCAATATCATGAGCTCTCTATAAAACTCTATAGAGAAAAATATAAAACGAAATTAAAAATGTTTAGAATTTTGAAATTTATCAAATTAAAGATAAGTTTACTGTGAAAATTAAGATCAGATCATGAATTATTTCAACATCCAAAAATTTGAATGCTAAGTTTACTGGAGGCAATGGGTAAAGGAGGCACCCAGTTTTTCAATTCAAAGAGGTTAGAAACATTCCAGCTATGTAAATCTCCATTCCAGATAAAATTATATCATCAAATGTATCTTCTCGCTGACAAGGTTACTTCCAATACTGATTGGGATGTTACAGATAGTGGGTTTCCTCCCAAAGTCTTAAAAATAGATTTCGTAGTCTGGGTGCAAATTTTTGTGGCCCATCGCGGTACAACATTTTTCGAAAAACGAAATCACCATCTGAAAGGAAACAAAATAGTTGTTAGTTAAAATTATTGGATACTTTTCGGATGTATGTTTTTTGGCACTGGGAGGTCACTTGAGAGGCCTAGATAATATTCCAATGGCTCTCAACCCCTTATGGTCTCACACAGGTGTACAGAGCACTCACATTGCATAACACTACATATCATTGTTATCCCATTTATGTTTTGTATGATTGTAGTTAGTGTGTGGTGTCTTTGAGTGCGATTGCAGTAGTGTACTAGTGGCATGTGGACGTATGTGATTAGCTTGGTGGTCAGAACAACCTATTCCTAAATGACTGGCTTATCTGGGGGAATTGTGCTGTGTGTTTGATGGTGGACACTCTAAAACCGTTGTTCGATAAATAGAAAGTCGATTTGTTCTTATGATGACTATTTTGGAATTTGGCGCTATCACGCTATCCTTTCAATTTTATCTCTTCTCTATTTATCTTTAATTAGTGACCGCATGTGAATTGTAGGTCTTTTTCAGTGTTACTCGTGTGTTTTAAGGTTATGTAGAAAATGATTTTTCATGCCGTAAACTGCTCTCGCTTGTTTTACTGGAAGTATTCGTGGTTACCATTTGTGGTCATAGTGTCTTCTTTAAGTATTTGAACACTGTGGTTGTGTAAAATATGAATAAAATAATTACCCCACAATTGGTACAATACAGTGCTGTCTGCATTTGTATGTGGCAGTAATAAAGTTGCAAAGTATGTTAGCAAAAAAACTAAAATATATAAACATTATATAACTCATATTAATATGTGCTTCTTCAACACTGTCATTTAAAAATGACTGAGTATACAGTAGATGGAATAAAAATGCTTTAACATAATCTATAAATTCTAAGTGCAGTGGTAGATCATATTTCAGTACCTTAAAATCATTTTGTACAGCTTGGATGGATCAATTTGTTGCATAACACGCAAATACTGCTCTTTCTTTAGACTGGAAACAAGTCCATGGCTGTTTTGCAACTGATTAGTTACTTTTTTATTATTAAAATTTTTATTAGTGATTGAAATTAACTGATTTGTCTTATTCTTGAGGTTATTTTGTATTCCTTTTGTATGGATTGTCCTTTTGCTTCAAACACAAACTGTAGAAAGCATTTATGTGCAAGGATTTATCTCTATTCTTCTCCAGGGTTCTTCAATATTTCATAAGAATTCATCCCCTGGAGGCCTTCCTCTCTTCATGAATGTGAATTGCGTTGGCCACTCTTCTGTAGGACGCATGAAAAACCGTTGGGGGTTTCCTTCTGCTCTAGCTTCTACTTGATTATGCTGTGTTTCTGTGTTTTTTTTGTATGAATTCTCAAGTCTTTAATTATTGATCTGGTGAACTTGTTGTGATATAATGAATTTGCTTCTTGTGAATCAGAAGTTGGCTTCTTTTTTAAGCTTTTGTTTTCTTTAATAGTATTCTTCACATTACTTTTACTTACATCTTCATTTTTGCCTGTCAGATCGTCGGCCTCTGTTTATTCAATTTTATTCCTGCACTTGGGATTATTACATATGTGTACATATTAACTTAGTACAAAGAGTTGAAAAAAGACATTCCATTGATTTCAACCTATGGTTGAAGTGTTAGCTAAAATAAAGATACTCATTTAAATTTTATTGTACGGTATATGACCATTTATTGTCTTTTTCTCAGTAACTGTTGTCTCCACCAGATATTTTCTAATCCGATTTGTGTTAGCAATTCCTCCGTTTTTTCTGCACTTTCTACTACATCTTAATACATTCGTCATATTGTTTTTTGTTATCCCCATGCATTTTGTGGCAAGCTAAGAGCTATTTCACTCTACTTAAAATTCTCTATTGTTATCGGCAGATGTTTTGTGTTGGTTTGTGGCTTCTTTTAATCTGCTTTCTTCTTTCCATCTCACTTGCCCTATGTCATTTGCACCAATCAACAGTAACCACGTCTTGTTCAAAACGCTTAAGGACTCTGCAATCCTTAATAGCTTTTTTTTCTTGTAGCTTGGATATATTACTATCACTCTGACTCCATTGAGTCTGCTCCAGTCCAATTTTTATTTGATTCTTCTTCAGAATCAATTAATATGTAACGGTTTCCACATTCTACTAATTTCTCTTCTTCCGTCATGCCTGTGCCGCAACCATACTCATCACCGATGTTTAGTCTGTCTGATGTGGCATCAATCCTTTTATTTAAATCTTCCATAAGTTTCTTGATGGGGAGGGGGGGGGAGGAGGGGGTAGAATTTCCTTTGTTGTTAAGTTATTGATTTCAGTCAAGTCATCCATCTCTTGTCTAAGTACTCTTGATGCTGGGGTAGCACTTTGTCCACTAATTATTATTCGGCTTCCTCTTTCCAGTGTGGCTTTCAAAACTTTTTTGTATTTAAGATTCGAAAATTTAGAGTATAGAAAAAATGTTTTAAAATATATTATTTTTTTTAGAAAATTGGAGAATATTTACAAAGTTAGCAAACAGGCAGACTAATAAAAAGAAATTGAGATAATTTGAAAAGAATGGAAAGAAATCTTTGAAAATTTAGACATCTTTGGACTACATTAAAAATTAGAAAATTTGGAGATTTTTTCCAATATTTCGGAGGGGAAAAAAAAGATCAATTTTAACACATTCTAGCTGTCTCTCCATCCGTGTTAACATTAAGCAAACTCCACTGATTCTTCCACTTCTGTAATACACTATAACAGATGTTACATGACTTATTGTGTATTCCCCTGCACTGTCGCAAATTGCATGACCACATCTTGGGTCTTTCCCAGAAGATTATCGCTGGTGGGGGGTTTGTTTCTGGAAGCATGGAACCCATGCAGCAAACCGTGGGCGGTACTGTCTCGGGCTCACACTTATTGATATTTTCAGCCCCGGCCCTAAGAGAGAGTGAAGGATATATTGATTTGTGTGATGTGTGTGTGTGTGTGTATTACATATCAGTGTTCGGTTTCGTTATTCATAATATCTTACATATTTCGCACTTATCCCCATGAAAATGTACACAATTTGTAGTTTTCTCTGTTGTCTGTATTTGTCTGTAGATCAATCAACTCAGCTGATGTTATTAAATTTGATGTCACTGTATGATATCAACGAAATACCAAACACTTGCAATAGGTTCATGTTCATTAAGCGAGAAATAGCGTTTTCCCTTTGTAGCTCTAAATGTGTGAAATGGTTGCATCTAATCTGGAACTCTAGGACCGTTTTCGTAAGGTGTTATAAGAAAGATGACGTGCTCCCACATAACGCACTATTAAACATAATGAGACTTTTCATGCGATATTCTGTTGCAATTCCCACTTTACATAATAACCGCTAAGATAACTATAAAGTTTGAGTTGAAAGTGTGGAGTGTGTCCCGGTGATTAGTAGCTTTGCTGCGCCTCTATTTACCTGTTTAGCCTGTTGGCTGTGCACTCTAGGTACAAGCTGAGTGTGTGATTCAACTGTTAACACAGCGTGCCTGGTTAAGTACAAACTGCCAGACACTGTATACATGACTGATGGGATTTACACCTTCAATATAGCCCACAACCAGTCAGCACATTGTGCGGCACAGTCCCTCAGGAAGGGATATAGATGCTAAACCCTCTGTATACCATTGATGATACTACTAGTATTAACTGGTGTTTGGAGTGCTGTGTTATATATGTCTTACACAGCGTGCATGATTGAACACATACTGCTAGTACCATTGCAGACGACAGACAGGTTATACATACATTAATTATAGCTGTTTCATCACAGCACACTATATATAACTATACTACTCTACCCACTCCCTGCACCCACTCCCTGTTTCTTTTAATATTTATAGTTGTCTTTGCAT
>WSYH01006468.1:9195-38063 GCA_036426205.1 Ascaphus truei | reverse complement strand
ACTGTCAGCAGGAGAGATGACTGTAGCCATTTTACATGTCCGCTACACTAGTGTAAACGAGCAGGGGGTCTCCGGAGCAGAACTGCGTTGATTTCAGGTCCAGTGATCCCCTGCTTCCCGAGATACAGTAACTGTTATGGGGTGCCGATATCTCCTATGCATTTAGATGTCTCGCGTCACGTAACCGTGGGAATAAATTGCAAAGGGGATACAGCCACCCATCACTCCATCACACCGTCGCGTCGCGCTTACTATAAGTGCACGCAACGGCGGCAATGCATTTGTTTTGACATGACGTGGCATTGCTGTCGCCGGCACTATAAGCGCAGCCTAAGGTGGAGGCAACATGACAGGATAAGCCAGCTCCTACTGGGATGAGGTGGGTTTATTGTGTAGGGCTTGTAGGTCAGGGAGGAGGATTTTTAGGGGAATCTTAGAGCATGGGAGGAAGAGGAGGGGACACTAAGCTTGTGGCTTCAGGACAACCAGTGGTTGACAACTTTGTTTGACAGGTGGGGCCTACGGACCTACCCTAGTTAATTGAACCTCCAATGTCCCTCCCAACATCTCTTACTTAGATCCTACTTATGGGTCCAAAGGAAATTCTCTCCCATAGCCTCCTTGTTCCCAGCAGCTGACAGGGCTGCTGAGCATGAGAGAAGACAGCTGCCTGTATCTCGGGAAGCAGGGGGTACCCGGACCTCAAATCAACGCGGGAGGCTTAGCCAACCACCCAAGGGCCCACTATACCCACCCCCTACCCATTGATTGGCATAGTGGTATATCATACCCATATAATATGGGCATTATAAGCCACTACAGCACTCAATGGCCAACCTAATAAAAATCATTAAGGCCAAAAATACACAAGAATAAAAGAAATACTTAATCACCTAAACACCCCAACAGTACAAGAATTAAAAAGCCTAATAGTACACCTGAATAAAAATGATCTATCACCAAAACAGCAAAAGAATAACAATGATGTTATTCCTAAACATAAGAATTAAACTAAATAAACACCTATCCAACCAATTCAATAAATAAAACCACTAGCTAGCAAATCAATTAAATAAATAAAACCACTAGCCAACAAATCAATTAAATACATAAAACTGCTAACAATCCTAAAATGTACTAAAAACAAGCCATCCGAATTCCAAACAATTTAATCCTAACAATAAACAGAAATAGAAAAATAACAATCAATTGAAAACAAGATATTGATAAAGAAAAATTTGGGCACCGCAAACACTGGAAAACAAAGCTGGTATAGAATAATAAACAATTACTTTATTAAGGCATAAAAGCCAATGTTAAAAAAGCACGAGTATCCCCTGAGCGTTCTCGCCCTCAGGGCCAACCTGAGAAGGCAGGAAAGGAAAGAATAACGCGAGTCAGGGGGGATGTACTTTTGCTTTTTTTTAACATTGGCTTTTATGCCTTAATAAAGTGATTGTTTATTATTCTATACCAGCTTCGTTTTCCAGTATTTTTGGTGCCCAAATGTTTCTCTATCAATAACTTTCCTTGCCACATTTGGAGCACGCTTGGGGACGGCATGTCATTCATTCCCGTGATTCCCAGGTTGGTGGTCGGCTGATGGAGCCTGTTGCAGCAAGCAGTGATGAACGGCGGTCCCTGTGGAGAGTGGGTTCCAGCAGTCGGATACCAGCGTTGGCGGGTCGCAGACAGATGACGTCATAGCGTCGCCATTTCTCATTGGGAGATCACGCTGGAGGAAGAGGTCGTTAGTGCTGTCGGAGCCTCTCGAGTGATTGACCGCCCTTCACACCGGATTACTCATACCCAGGACATCTGCGTTCAGTTAAGTGTCCCCCTTGTTTATTTGTGTTTTCCAGTACTTTACCTGCACCTGGACGCCTCCGTTATATACCGTGTAATGGGTATGGTACAGTTGTCATTCCCGTAGTGCAGGTACCAGACACGGAGAGGCTCATCAGGTCACACTTCATTGGAGGTGACACACACTGGACTGTTGGTCATATTACATATGGACATTTATATTTGCCGTGGCCATATCCACCAATAATCATTCATCTGCCATTCCACTATTTCATCTCATTTGGTCCAATAATTTACCACATCCGCTGCTATTGTTTGGAGCACACATAGGGGAGCTTCTCTCCGCACTCTTCCAAATTGAAAACAAGAATTTGCCAAAAAATGCGTTGCATGTCACTGTATTTATCTGTACCCTAAAGGGGCACAGATTAATACATTAATACATTAGCACCAAGTGATGTCACATTCTTTTTAGAATGGAACATATCACATGGTAGAGGAACCAATGGGATTGTCTGTGAGGATTCGCGTAAGGTCTCTCCCCCGTCACGCATCTCGCGATGCACATCAGCCACAACCTGCGCCCAGGTGCCGCGTTACTAGAAGGGGAGACACCGCAGGGATCGTCTCCAAGCTCTGCCCCATGATGCATCCCGCGATCTCACAGGTGACGCACATCAGCTGCAACCTATGCGCAGGTGCCGCGCCGCTAGGATGAGAGAAACCGCAGGGACCGCCTCCGTGACGACATGGGCAGCATGGCAGCATACAGCGCGCGCTCACTACGCGCAGATGTCGCCCGGACACAGGCACTCAAGGGGTTAATTCAATCCACTACCCACAGCTGCTTCGACTCCACCCCTGCCTCTCGGTACACAACATACCTATGATGCTCACTCTCTGCAGCCTCCCCATTGACTCTCTGTGCTTTATATGCTCAGCCAGCCCCTTGGCAAATTGGCTGAGCATAAACTTGCTTATAGAATTAGCCACATAGTGTCAAAACAAAATAAATTATACAAATATAGTGACACAAAAAAGTTATTGAGAGCTGATAAAATGTTGGCATATCAATGTAACACAGCTGGGAAAGTTCATATGTCTAAAAAAAATAATCCAAAATAGCCCTACACGGGTTCCTGGAGTCAGTCGAACTGCAGACTCTGCTTTCTCACAGTCCCGGTCAGCTTTCTCCACACTGCTCTCTCGCGTGGTCACACCTGCATGTGCACTCGTGTGCTCACGTGATTTCAGTAAAGGCTGAAACCACCCTCCGGTCAGTCCTGTACCACTCCACTTTTAATCGTTTCAACAAATAACTCTGGATTCACAGGCAATCTGATGAAGCCAGAGTAATTTGACGAAACGTGTATAAATGGAAGCCCGTCCTCAATATGCTCTCACCACTGATGACTGAGGTCTTCTAGGGAGGCGTGGCAATGTTTTTGTTCTAGTTTAACCCAATTTTGCATCTGGGGACGTTGAAACATAATCGCCTAGGGCCCTTTAATTTTGAATAACCTGCCTTCAAACCTAGAGCAAAACGAGTGGTAAACAAAAGTACTAGCTTTGTCAATAAAACATCACATTGCAATTAATGGGATTTGTTTATTTAGTGAATTTGGTGCTAGTGGTTTCAACCAATTTTGCAGCAATAAGTCTTGAAGCTCCCTAATCTTTGGCAGCCTGGCTAAAGAGTGTCTCAGGCCCCCAATAAACGCCCTTATATAGAGACTCAAATCAGATGAACTGAGGGCAGGATATCAAGTGACCCGCTGTTTATTAGGTTTCTGTGAGGTTAGTGATTTTTGTTTGTCATGACATATGTGTAAGGTAGAGGGGGCTCCAGAGTGCATGTTTTAAGGTGTCAGTGGGTGTGTGTATTAATGTTAATGCGTGTGTATTGGTGGGTGAGTGCGGTTTGAAGAGATAAGTTGGATCATTGGTCAGCGAGTGCGGTTTGAAGAGATAAGTTGGATCATTGGTCAGCGAGTGCGGTTTGAAGAGATAAGTTGGATCAGGTAGAGATAAGTAAATATGTGCAGAGGTCACATAAAGTTCAATTATTTTATGATGCAGCTATACTTGAGATAGCATGATCCCAGAAGACAGATGCAGCAAATGCCAGTACAGGTAAGTGCACCCGTTCTGTCTTTAACTCCCACTGAAGTCAATGGGAATAAACACGGGCTCAGGTACGCTAACCCAAAGCAGCATTTAAGGAATCGCCCCTTAGAGTTTAATTCCCTGGAGATGGTAAATTAGGGGGAAAAGTAGCTGTTTCCTACAAGCATCTCGATAAAATCACATGAATAAAAGGGTTAAATAAAACAGCATGGGCGTCCCCCTGAAGTTTTATGTTAACTAAATTGGTTTCTATGGGGAAAAAAACAATTACAATAAACATTAAACTGCAACTTAATTCAGTGTATTAGAGTCAGAAACATCACAGGAATTTGAATAAAATAGAAATAAAACATACTTTATTATATGGAACAGGGCTCTGCAAGGAAACGTAGATGATATTGCAGAAGCATAATGAATAATCATAAACAACGTGAACCCTCACAGCCTTCACTTTAAATCAGTAGATATCAATATCCTTGTATGTTAATTAGGAAACTGCAGCACTATGCACAGTTATAGTGCAAGCTTTGCTGCCGTAGCAGAGGTTTTCATGAGGCAGTTAGAATCTTACTAATTTGCATAGAAATACTTGCGCATAAACTATAATCAATATTACTCTCAATTAACTTCGCAAATAAACTGAAAGGGAAATACATTTCTTACAAGACAAGAGAAGCATATGTACTGTATTGCTATGCTGCACCATAGGCACAACCAATGATGTATTAGAATAGGTATTAGAATAGCCTCTAGCACCTTAGGCTACGCTTATAGTGACGGCGATGGTGAAGTCAGGCTGCGGTTGCTGGAAAAATCAAATTGAGATGACTACAAGCGATCGCGACCAATCCGTCGTTCCCTTGCACGTCATGTCATGCTTTTTATAAGTGAACGCAACGGCGGCAATGCATTTGTTTTGACACGACGTCGCGTTGCTGTCGCCGGCACTATAAGCGCAGCCTATGGTGGAGGCAACATGACAGGATAGGCCAGCTCCTACTGGGATGAGGTGGGTTTATTGTGTAGGGCTTGTAGGTCAGGGGGGAGGATTTTTAGGAGAATCTTAGGGCATGGGAGGAAGAGGAGGGGACACTAAGCTCGTGGCTTCAGGACAACCAGTGTTTGACAACTTTGTTTGACAGGTGGGGTCTATGGACCTACCCTAGTTAATTGAACCTCCAATGTTCCTCCCAACATCTCTTACTTAGACCCTACTTGTAGGTCCAAAGGAAATCCTCTCCCATAGCCTCCTTGTTCCCAGCAGCTGACAGGGCTGCAGAGCATAAGAGAAGTCAGCTGTCTCCTATCAAGCTATGAGAAAAAGTAGTGGTGAGGAGGAAACAGCAGCCAGACACAGAAAGCTATGCTTTCCTATAAGTGCATCT
Organism: Ascaphus truei; assembly: GCA_036426205.1. Taxonomy (NCBI): domain Eukaryota; kingdom Metazoa; phylum Chordata; class Amphibia; order Anura; family Ascaphidae; genus Ascaphus; species Ascaphus truei. The sequence continues at coordinate 32,745 of WSYH01006468.1, read as the reverse complement.
GCAATGCTGTCATAGTGCTACAGTCTGCTTTCCTTAAAATGCAGAAAAAAAGAACCATGATCTTTGCTATGAAAGCAGCCGCTTTAAAGATTCAGTCTGTGACACAAGTGAGACAAAATGTATCCGCTGTCGCACGATGAGAAAGCGTAACTGGTTATCCAGCGGTGCTTTCATCTGAATAAATTAATGCATCAAGAAAGAGAGATGCCATGGGGTGCAGTCAGAGCTGATGAGATTTCTGCCAAGGTTGAGCTGCTGGAGAGCAATGATGCTGGGCAAGATGCAAATGGTGATGCCAGGGACAGGAACAAGGAAACGGCAAGATGCCTGCGAGAATTCATTGTCAAACAAGTAGAAGATCAGTGTGAGTTGGGTTAAGGAGACTAATTTATTCACTGATTCCTTTGCAGAGCCTGAGGTACCCATTGCTGATTCCCAGGCATCTGTATTAATGCATCCCAACACCTGAGGGTGAGTCGCACAGAGCATCGCTCTGCTTGGTAGACTTGTCACTTGGAGGGATGTCGCCTCTTCCACCCAACACTTCTCCGCACCAACCTGCACCCGTGGTACGTTTGTTCACCAACGTACATCCAACGCGGTGATGTCACTCCACCAGGAGGGAGCATGGTGCTTTGAACGGGGGCCGGACATCTGGAGGGTGTTGTCATTGTGACGTCCCTCCCATCTGATGCCTCTCCATCTGAGATGCAGGAGAAGCTTGTTATGTCCTCTCAGCTCTGTTGCGGCTACGTCATCATGAGGCTTTTCCGTGTCGTGACGTCATCGGGTTGAGACGCTCTCCGTGCATGGTGGGAGTTTCTTGCAGACTTGGCGGCGGGATATCACACAAGGAGGGAGATGGGTAATTAACTTTGGACACTACTTAAGGGTGTTATTTGTCATTTTTTATAACCCTGATGAATGTGCATGTTGGCACCGAAATGTTGGATGCAACTTTTACTTTTTATAGTCATTAAATGACCTTTTTGCTATCTTTTGATTTTTTTTCCAATTCTTTGGTGTACTTGACTTCCTTTTGCTCATGATTATTACTCCTTGAATGGACCATTTGTTTTAGCACCCATTTTGTAATTTTCTATTACCTTAGATGCTGTAACGGATTGGGGGACTCGCGCTTCCCAGCGTGTCCCCATCACCCTAGGTCCCACGGCGGCGAGCTGTCCCTCTTCCCTACATCCCCATTCTCTCTCCTCCTCTCTGAGCCGTTCCTCCGCGGCACGGTCTGCACGCCCAGGCACGCGTTCAGGGCACAAGCGCGGCCCCCTCACTGAGCGCGCGCACTCCCGATCGCTTGTCACTTGCCGTGGGACTCGTGCCCCTCGGCGTGCCTCCGTCATCCCAGCCCTTACCGTACCTGGCTCCTCCGCTCCTCCTTCCCTTCTGCCTCTCATGCCAAATGCCTCCTCCGCGATACACCCCTCACGCCCTGGTACATGCGTGGTGCGCGCGCATAACAATCTTACAGAAGGCGCGTGCACCCGCTCTAGTTGTCAGCCGTCCCCAGGCACTGGCTCCGCCCCCCGTCGGTTGCAGGCTTTTACCCTGGATTACCTCCCTGTCTCCTCCCCTGCTCTCACGGACCTATACCTGCAATTACCCACTCAAGCCTCTGCTCCACCCTCACCCCTATTGGCCCTTCTTCCCATATAACCACACTCTGTCCTCTCAGTCCTTGCTCTGCATAGCTTTCCTGTAGCTCCTGTGTGTGCAGTGTCTATGCCCAGCTCCCTTGTCTGTTTCAGCTCTGGTTCCTGTCCCTGCCCCTGTTTGGATTCCTTTGGTTTGAACTTGAACTCTGCTTTGGACTTGACAACGCTACCCTCTCCTACCCTTGAACCCTGGCTTTTGGACATCACTACGCTGCTCTCTCCAACCCCTGAACTCTGGCTCTTGGACATTCCCCTCTGACCTCTGGCATCCTGGACTCAGCAAGTATAACGTTAACCCTTACTCACCAGGCCCGGCAACGCAACTTACCACACTCCGGGCATGCCCTCACTGCTGTGGGTGCGTGTTATACCCTTACCCACCTCAGTACTGGGGACTGGCCAGGTCTGCAGGCATACAGGCATTACAGACACCTTCCAGGTGCATCCCAAGTGTCTTGACCCGATTACCCCCCTTTTCGAGTCGCCTAATTGAAATCTGTTCCCCCATAAAGGACTCCCTGCTAATCTGGAGGAACATCCGGGAGGGGCGGGGGGGGGGGGGTCGGTAATGTCAGGGATATCCCTGACAATCTGTGATTCTCGCTGTCTTCAGTTCCTCTGCTTGTCCCCTTGTTGTCCTTTGGTTATGCTGTGCTCCTGTCTTGAGTTCAAATCCTCTCCGGTTTTTCTTGCCCTGATTTCAGATCTTCTCTGAACCTGTCCTCTGCCTATCATCAGTCTTTATAAACCTCTCTTTGCGGGTCTCTTCTTTGCCTTTGTATACTTGCCCTCACCTGCTCCTTATGCTTTCTTGTTTATGTATTGTTTTTTTTTTAATGGCATGTTAAACTAGGTCCCTTGCCTGTAAATTGGATTGCCCTTTTGTTCCTGAGTCCAGTCCTATCCCTGTCCAAGTTCTGTTCCTGATTCTGCCTTATTTCTAGCAGTTTTTGCTGCCTGCCCAGAACCATGCTGTATGTTCAACAGCTTAAAGAAGCGAAGCATACAAACTTGGTCATTGAAGCATCTGGATCAAAAAATGGGAGAAATAAAGATCGGTATGACACGCATGTCCAAAACCAGGAACGAAGTATCGAAGACAGGATCCTGATAAGAAATCTGGGGATACCGGGCAAGCACAAAATTTCTGACCAGTGGAAGGCAGAGCCCCACCTTGTAGTAGAAAAACTGAGTCGCTTACAAGTATACAATATGAAGTCTGAGAAAGGGACTGGGCCTATCAGAACATTCCACCAGAATCATTTGTTGTCTGTTGGGTATTTAGTAAAGCGTCCAACCCGGAACAAGGCCCCTACTAAATCTCCTACCAACTGGTGAAGTGCACGACTAACGAATTTGGATCAAAATAATTGTCCAACTGCTAGCTATGAGAGGAACCAAAGTGATGAGTCTGACAGTGATGGAGAGTATAAAGAGGAGAAGCTACTTGGTCATTTGTCACATGTGATGGATGCTGATGACACTGACTCTCAACCACAGGATGGCCTACCCCAGGGCCCTCCACCTACTGTCCCAAGTAAGCTGAATCACGAGGCTAATGAGTTTGTCCTTGTAACGCCTGTATGCCCGCAGACCTGGCCAGTCCCCAGTACTGAGGTGGGTAAGGGTATAACACGCATCCACAGCAGTGAGGGCATGCCCGGAGTGTGGTAATGTGTTGCCGGGCCTGTTAAGAAAGGGTTAACGTATACTTGCAGAGTCCGGGGTGCCAGAGATCGGATAGTAATGTCCGTGTGCCAGGGTTCAAGGATTGGAGAGAGCAGCGTAGTGATGTACGTAAGCCAGTGTTCAAGGGTTGCAGAAAGCAGCGTAGTGAAGTCCGTAAGCCAAGGTTCAAGGGCAGGAGAAAGCAGAGTACTCAAATCCAAATCAGTACACAAGTTCAAGCCAGGGGAATCCAAACAGGAGCAGGGACAGGAACCAGCGCTGAAACAAACAAGGGAGCTAGGCATAGACACTGCACACACAGGAGCTACAGGAAAGCTATGCAGAGCAATGAGTAAGAGGACAGAGTGGGGTTATAAAGGAAGGAGAACCAATAGGAGAGAGAGGAGGAGCAGAGGCTTGAGTGAGAGTTTGCAGGGATAGGTCTGAGAGTGCATGGGAGGAGACAGGGAAATGATCAAGAGAGATGGCTTGTAAGCCACGGGGGGTGGAGCTAGAGTTTAGGGGCGTCAGATAATTGGAGCGAGTGCGTGCGCCCTCTGTAAGAGTATTATGCGCGTCCACCGCGCGTGTCACAGAGCGCGAGGGACGCACCGCCACGGGAACGCTCGGCCCCGAAAGTGAGAGGGAAGGAGAAGCGGAGGAGCAAGGTAATGTAGAGGCTGGGGGAACAGAGGCACGCCAAGGGATGCGGGTGCCGTGGAGGGAGTGAGTGACCGGGAACGCGCGTGCACAATGCGGGGGACGCGCACGTGACCCAAATGCACATCAGGGTATGCCAACCGCGCCGCAGAGGAACGGCCGCAAGGAAAGGAAGGGAGAGAGTGAGGATGCAGGGAAGAGGGAGAGCTAGAAGTTGTGGGAACAGAGGTGACGGGGACACGCTGGGGAGCATGAGTCCCCCGATCCGTTACAGTATCCCCCCCTTGAGGATCGGACTCTGGACTATCCTCCCACGGCTTATGAGGGAACTTCTGGCGAAACTGCCTAAGGAGCGTTGGGGCATGAATGTGATGAGACGGTATCCAAGAACGTTCTTCCGGCCCATATCCCTTCCAATGAACAAGGAATTGCAATCTGCCTCTGGACCAATGAGAATCAAGTATGTAGTGGACTTCATACTCTTGTTGTCCTTGAATGATGACAGGATTGGGTCTTTGGGGACGATCTGGAAAATGGGCATTTTGGATCACCGGTTTAAGTAGAGACACATGGAACACCGAGGGAATCCTCATGGTAGAAGGAAGTGCCAAACGGTATGCGACCGGATTGATCCTCTTGAGGACTTTAAAAGGACCCAAGAATCTCGGGGCCAGTTTTTGAGAAGGAGTCTTGAGCTTTATGTTATTAGAGGATAACCAAACTCTGTCTCCGGGTTTAAATAATGGGCCCGCTTGACGTCGCCGATCTGCCTTCATTTTTGTCTTTGAACAGCAGTTTGCAAGGTCTTTAGAATCTTTCTCCAAGAGTTTTGAAGAGTGGAGACATGAGAATCCGCTGCGGGAACACCAGAGGGGAGGGAGGAGGGGGAAAACTGCTGGGGTGGAATCCAAAATTAATGAAAAAGGCGACACTTGCGTAGACTCATTTTTTAAAGAGTTAATAGCAAATTCGGCCCAAGATAATAGGTCCACCCAGTTGTCTTGAGATTCGGAGACGAAGCATCTGAGATACTGCTCCAGGGTCTGATTCATTCTTTCCGTCTGACCGTTGGTCTGAGGGTGATAACCCGAGGAAAATAGAAGAGAAATGTCAAGTCTCTGGGAAAACGCATGCCAAAACTTAGAAATGAATTGAGAACCTCTGTCTGAAACAATTGAAATAGGTACACCATGTAATCCGAAAATTTCTTTAGAAAAAATGTCAGCCAAAGTGGCAGAATTAGGAAGTCCCTTGAGGGGTATAAAGTGTGAATGCTTGGAAAACCTATCTACTACAATGAGGATGGTATTCATCCCTTTAGAATTGGGGAGTTCCACAATAAAGTCCATAGAGGCATGTTTCCAAGGTTGCTCCGGAATGGGGAGAGGCATGAGGAGACCAGAGGGTTTGTGACGGGCGGACTTGCTCTGGGCACAGACCGGACAAGCACTGGTGAAGTTGAAAATGTCCTTGTTTATCTTAGGCCACCAAAATAAGGTCTGCTGTCCTCTTGATGCCTGGATGACCAGCAGATCTCGAAGAATGCCCCCATAGAAGTATCTTGTGGCGAAAACGTGGAGCTGCGTATAAGCATCCCTCTGGCACCCTAAATCTCCTGGGGATGTGAACCTGGGCTTTATTAATCTCATCCAAAACATTGAAATTATTGGCGGAAATTATACATTTGGCGGGGAGAATTGATTCTGAGGATTCGTTAGAATCGTTCTCTGTAGAGAACTGGCGAGAGAGAGTGTCAGCCTTGATATTTCTGGTGCCGGGAATATAAGAAATGGTATAATTGAATCGAGAGAAGAAAAGTGCCCAACGAGCATGACGGGATCCTAATCGACGAGCCCCTCAATATACAATAAGTTTTTGTGATTGGTGAGGATGGCTATAGGTTCCTTAGTACCTTCAAGAAGGTGCCTCCATTCCTGGAGAGCCAATTTAATGGCCAGCAGCTCACGGTTCCCAACATCGTCATTTCTCTCAGCCGAAGAGAACTTCCGAGAAAAGAATCGACACGGATAGAGTTTTTCCTGTGGGGTGGATCTCTGAGAGAGTACTGCACCAGCTCCCACATCGGAGGCGTCAACTTCTAGCGTAAAAAGAAGAGAAGTATCGGGATGCCGTAGGATCGGTGCAGACACAAAGGCTTTTTTGAGGAATTCGAAGGATTCTATGGCTTCGGGAGATCAAGTAGTCGGATCAGCACCCTTCTTTGTCAAGGCGGTGATAGGCAGACCGATGGTAGAGAAATTACGGATGAACTTCCGATAATAATTGGCAAAGCCAAGGAAGCGTTGCACGGCCTTGAGAGAATTCGGCAAGGGCCAGTCGAGTACAGACTTCAATTTCTCGGGATCCATAGTAAAGCCTTGGTTAGAGATAATATAGCCAAGGAAGGCTGTGGAAGTCTGATGGAACAGACATTTCTCCATTTTTGCGTTTAGGCGATTAGCACGACGCCTAGAGAGTACCAGTTTGGTATGGCGAATGTGCTCCTCTAAGTCCTTAGAGAAAATGAGGATGTCGTCCAAATATACGATGACGAACGTCCCCAAAACGTCCCGGAAGATATCGTTCATGAACTCTTGGAAAACAGCAGGGGCAATGCACAGGCCGAACGGCATCACTAAATACTCATAATGTCCTGAACGCGTGTTAAACGCGGTTTTCCATTCATCCCCGTCTCTTATTCGAATAAGATTATAGACCCCTCTTAAATCGAGTTTGGAGAATATAGATGCTCCTTGTAGATGGTCGAAGAGTTCAGAAATTAAAGGGAGAGGGTATCGGTTCTTTACCGTAATTTTGTTAAGCCCACGAAAGTCGATATAGGGTCTTAAGGAGCCATCCTTCTTCTTCACGGAGGTAGAGTTGCGGATGAACCCTTTAGCCAGATTCTCTTGGATATAAGACGTCATAGCTTCTGTCTCTGGGACAGATAAAGGATACGACTTGGACTTAGGGAGAATAGTTCCAGGAATCAAGTTAATAGTACAATTGTAGGGGAGATGGTGAGGTAATACCTCAGCTTGTACTTTGTTGGAGACATCTAAATACTCATGATACACTGTCGGCAGAGCAGAAAAGTTAGAGGAAGTGGTGTCCAGGCCAGCGAGCACGGCAGCAGGAGGAGGAGTAACTGTCTTCTCTGAGATGCTAGTCCATTGGATGGGTAACATATCGGTCCAATCTATACGTGGATTGTGAAGCTGCAGCCATGGCAATCCTAGAATAACCTGGACAGTAAAGGAGTGAAAAACATCAAAGACCATTACCTCATTATGACCATCCGCGGTGGTCAGGGTAAGTGGAATAGACTCCCAAATGATGAAGGCTGGTTGGAGCGGGTGTCCGTCGATAGCCTCCAGGCCAATGGGTGATCTCTTCTTGACCAGTGGAATTCGGTGTGATCGAGAAAGTTACCACCAGACCCGGAGTCGATAAAAGCTTTCACGTCTATTTGAAGATCAGGACCCGCCAGCGTTACTGGGAGCATTAGCTTCTTAGGTAATTCCTTAGGGAGAGAGGGGCAGGAAGAGATAGTACCCAGTAGAAGCCCCTCTACCTTTACTGGGCGTTCCCGTTTCCCGGCTTCAGGCGACAGTTTCGGAGCCGGTGCTCTGGGGAACCGCAATAATAGCAGAGGCCCTCCTCACGACGTCGTGCTTTCTCCGCAACCCGAGGTTGTTGGCTACCGATTTGCATCGGTTCAGAAGCATCCAACGCAGGGAAGGGCGAAGGAGGAGACCTATGAGAAACAGACAGAGGCGTGAGAGAACGAGAAGAGTGGCGTTTGTGTCGTCGTTCTTGGGTGCGTTGATCCATTCGGATGCTGAGAGCAATGAGTTCTTCAAGGGAAGAAGGCCGAGCATGAGCTGCGAGGTCATCCTTTAGAGTGTCAGACAAACCATGTCAGTATGCTGCGGCAAGAGCCTCGTCGTTCCATTGGGTCTCTGCGGCGATGGTGCGGAACTCCACCGCGTATCTTGCAGCTGACCTCCGAGCCTGCGTGATATGGAACAAGGAAAAAGCTGCAGTTTCCCTACATGCTGGTGTATCAAACACCTGTTGAAACTCATGCCTGAACTTGGGGTAGCCTTGGGTTAACTGAGGTTTGTGTTCCCAGAGGGGAGAAGCCCAAGCGAGTGCGTAGCCAGTGAGTAAGGCGTAAATGTAGGCCACCTTGGTACGACCAGTAGGAAAGAGGGAGGGAGACATCTCGAATTGCACTTCGCATTGATTCAAGAATCCTCGGCAAGTGAGGGGGTCCCCATCGTACCGGTTGGGAGGTGGTATACGTGGTCCTGGATTACTTGTAGTCACAGGAACAGAGGGTGACGGGGCAACTGGGGTTTCCCAGAGAGACAAATTGGCAAGTTGTTGTGACACAGTGGTAAGTTGGTTACTTACAAATTGCAAATGTTCCACGGAAACACCTTGGCCCACCTCAGGGGGGTCTGCATTTGTTGGGCTCTGCATAATGTAATGCCTGTATGCCCGCAGACCTGGCCAGTCCCCAGTACTGAGGTGGGTAAGGGTATAACACGCACCCACAGCAGTGAGGGCATGCCCGGAGTGTGGTAATGCGTTGCCGGGCCTGGTAAGAAAGAGTTAATGTATACTTGCAGAGTCCGGGGTGCCAGAGATCAGATAGTAATGTCCGTGTGCCAGAGTTCAAGGATTGGAGAGAGCAGAGTAGTGATGTCCGTAAGCCAGTGTTCAAGGGTTGGAGAAAACAGCGTAGTGAAGTCCGTAAGCCAAGGTTCAAGGGCAGGAGAAAGCAGAGTAGTCAAATCCAAATCAGTACACAAGTTCAAGCCAGGGGAATCCAAACCGGAGCAGGGACAGGAACCAGCGCTGAAACAAACAAGGGAGCTAGGCATAGACACTGCACACACAGGAGCTACAGGAAAGCTATGCAGAGCAATGAGTAAGAGGACAGAGTGGGGTTATAAAGGAAGGAGAACCAATAGGGAAGAGAGGAGGAGCAGAGGCTTGAGTGAGAGTTTGCAGGGATAGGTCTGAGAGTGCAGGGGAGGAGACAGGGAAATAATCAAGAGAGATGGCTTGTAAGCAACGGGGGGCGGAGCCAGAGTTTAGAGGCGGCAGATAATTGGAGCGGGTGCGTGCGCCCTCTGTAAGAGTACTATGCGCGTGCACAGCGGGTGTCACAGAGCGCGAGGGATGCACAGCCGCGGGAACGCTCGGCACCAAAGGTGAGAGGGAAGGAAAAGCGGAGGAGCAAGGTAATGTAGAGGCTGGGGGAACAGAGGCACGCCGATGGATGCGGGTGCCGCGGAGGGGAGTGAGTGACCGGGAACGCGCACAGTGCGGGGGGCGCGCACGTGACCCGAACCCGCATCAGGGTATGCCAACCGCGCCACAGAGGAACGGCCGCGAGGAAAGGAAGGGAGACAGTGAGGACGCAGGGAAGAGGGATAGCTAGAAGTTGTGGGAACAGAGGTGACGGGGACACGCTGGGGAGCGTGAGTCCCCCGATCCGTTACAGTCCTTCGAGACCCCATTCTGGACAAGGAAGAGAGTGCAATTGAACTATCCGTTGAAGAGTATGAAGAGGATCACAGAGTAGGAGAAAGGGGTCAGGAGAGGCAGTCAGACTTAGCCCCCAGTGGAAGAACAGCGCAAGTATCATTAGAGCCTATATTTCCTCTCTAGACCCAAATGGGAAACTAGACCACTCATGAGATTGACATATGACTACCCAGGGGTGTGAAGTGAAGTCCCAGTAGTTAGTATGGCCAAATGGATGTCCCCCCTAACAGTTGAAATGGGTAAACTCTAGAAATGGAGCTTTGCTGGTGGACAAAGGAATCACAATGTGAAACTTATCATTAAAGGATGTCACTTATTGTTATAACTGCCCATGTTTATAGGTAGCATTTATTAGGCAGAAATGTTTTATATGTAGCAATTATAATTATTCTGTTGCATAAGGTCTGATGGGGGCACCAATGGTGTTAGTAGGGGAGAATGTAGCCCCTGTTACAAATGTGTGTATACTGGGATCAATGCAGAGTTGGGAAACGCTATTCCTCGTCTGCCTGGCAATACATGACAGCAGATTTGGGATTGGAAGGAATGTTGGAGCAGGCTGTCAATTTGAAAGACACAGTGAAAAAGTGCAACTGCCATTCATATACAGAAATACAGAGTCATAGCCCAAGATGAGTGAGGGGCTACAGAGAGACAGCCTGACACTCTCAGTGGTGAAAGAGGATGATTGTATTAGACTGCTATTAAAGGACATACAAAGGGAGAGACAGCAGCAGAAACATATTCTCTACACACAGAGAAAGAGAGACCATAGGAAGAGCGTTCAAGATACTTGCCAGGCTGTCAAAGAGCAACAGGATAACAGACATTTGGGAGGCCTGTGCTTGCAACTTGAGTATCTTTTATTACACATACACACCTCACAAATGTCATCCTTCTCAGGCCTGCAACGGCACTACACGCCATGTTGATACTAGAACTCCAACGCAGTTATGGAAATAAAATTAGCTTAAGGGACTGCTTTATTGGACACTGAGATAATATATGTAACGGGTATTCCCCCACCCAATCGCAGATTATAGGGTGGGTGCGGGGACCATACAGTGTTACCTGCGTGTGGTGCTTTACCTGTTGGCTCACAGGAGGGCTGAGCTTCCGCCACGGGGAACCTGGGGCAATATATTATACTAATGAGTAACCACTTACTCGATGCAGCGCCTCCACCTGCGATGGCTCCCACCAGAGGGGGAGTGGTTCCTCGCAGGACAATCACAATAATCACATACTCGGTATGATAACTAATAACGTTTACTAACATGCAAGGCAATACATCACATCAGTACCATACTAACAGTGGTCCCTCTCTAGAGGAGACACGTACTACTGCATCTCTCACAACGCTAACTTGCACCACGGCGGACGCTAACACTTTATGCGCCACGGCGGACGCTAACACTTTATGCGCCACGGCGGACACTAATACTTCCACAGAATGATCCCACCCCGTGTCCAGTAAACCCAACCCAATGTCTCGCACTCCCAAGTCATATACAAGTGTGTGTGTGACTGCGCAGCCACTATGTCTGGTGATAGGCCTTGTTCGCACGGTGAGTACCCAGAGGGGGGGGCCCACAAGCAGAAGGGGGACATGGCTACATCCTTCCCCTGGTAAAATCCCCAACGTCCCCGCTTGGGACACAACAATGTAGCTATGTACAGAAGTTATATAATAAAAATGCAACAACCACATACGATCTTAATTAACTCTAGATCAGATTACACATTTCAGTGAACATCACAATGACAGACTGCACTCTGCCGCGAGCCCACTGCTGAGCCTCATAATGGGGTGCCCCAATTTGGTCATAGGTTACCCGATTTGGAGGGTACCTTACTCTTTGACTTTGGCGAAGCTGTTCTTCTGCAACTCCCTCGGGGGAGTAATAAACACAGTCCTGAGGCTCAGCCTCTTCCCTTGTGGGGATAATTGTCTCTGAACAGTCTCTGTTAGGCACAAAGCACGGGCTCAGTGCATCCAACGGCTGGCCTGTGGGTGCCACCTTAGTAGGCATTGGCCTACGGGGCCCTTTACCCGTAGCTCCTCCGGGAGATGCCCCTTCTGTGGAGTAGTCCCTTTGAGAGGGTCCTTCCATAGGATCTTCAGGAGTTTCAGAGTGGGTCTCATTATCGACAGTCTCTTGACCCAACTCTGATAAGTCAGGCTCACCGTTGAGCGGTGTGGCCAGTATCTCTGTCTCTTCATCTTCCACTTGTGGAATGGGGAGAAGATGATTTCGGTGCCATACCTTTACCCGGCCGTCAGTGTCTTTGATGCAATAGACCAGGAGGCCAGGCATCTGGGATTCTATTTCATACACTCCGTCTCTCCATCGGTCGGCCAATTTGTGTTTTCCCGGGACTCCCAGATTTCTAAGCAACACAGCATCCCCAGGACGAAGTTTCCGATATTTGACCTTATGATCGTATCGTCTTTTATTTCCAGCGTTCAACGTAGCTGTAGCCTTCTCAGCTTGTTGATAGACCTGCTGTAAAATGTCTTTGAGTCTTTGCACGTATTTGAAATGGGTAGCGTTGTGTATCCCATCTGTCGAGACGCGAAGGCGCACATCCACTGGCAGTCTCGCCTCTCGCCCAAACATGAGGAAGTATGGGGAGAATCCAGTTGACTCGTGTCTGGTACAGTTGTACGCATGCACCAAGGCCTCCACATGTCGACTCCATTCAGTTTTCTGTTGTAAGTTCTTAGGGAGGACTAGTTGTTGCCTATCCGGGTGGTTGTAGTATTGCACCACCCGATAGAGTAAGCAATTGTCTATCTCGAATTTGTCCCATTCCCGCATGAGCAAGGCCACCAAATCATTGGGCGCGCATTTCAGAAGGGCTGGGTTCTTCTTTTCAACGGCTCGCCTGATGATACGAACGACAGGGTCTCGTACTTGGTAGTCTACCAGATCCTTCCACTGTAACACCTTGTCATGCGTGATGTTCATCCCTTTGGGGTCGCAGTAGGCGGCTGGAACAGCCTGCGACCGGCATCCCAATGAATCAGCCACTCGTAATTCTGAAAAGGCCACTTGGTCGTTGACGATGGCGGCCATGCTACACATAGCTCGCACTCCGAGTCCTGGGAGTTCCTCCCATTCCTCATCATCTGGAATAGCACTTAACCCGGGTCATCTGGATAGAGCGTCAGCCCCTATATTCAAAGGTCCCGGCTTATACTTCATGGAGAACCTGTAGTTGCTTAGGGTGGCCAGCCAGCGGTGTCCGGAGGCATCCAAATTGGCCGAGGTATTGACGTATGTGAGGGGATTGTTATCCGTCCTTACCTCGAAGGTAACACCGTACAGGTAATCGTGGAGCTTCTCGATGATAGCCCACTTGAGAGCCAGGAACTCCAACTTGTGGACGGGGTATCTCTGTTCACTGGGCGTCAAGCTGCGGCTGATGTAGGCTACAGGCCGAAGACCCTCAGGGTGATTCTGGTGCAGGACGGCACCCAGTCCATTGAGACTGGCATCCACATGCAGAATGTATGGCTGTTCGGGATCAGCATACGCAAGCACCGGCGCTTCGGTCAGACACTTCTTCAATTTCAGGAAGGCCTGCTCACACTCAGACGTCCATTTATCACCAAACGGTTGGTGTGCCAATACAGCCTTCCTTCCGGTCTCTGAGGGGTATATCTTCAACAGATTGTTCAGGGGTTTAGCTCTACTAGAGTACCCTTCCACGAAGCGACGGTAATACCCACAGAATCCCAGGAAGGATCGCAGCTCTGTGACATTCTCGGGACGAGGCCAGTTCACTACTGCTTCTACCTTGGCGGGGTCGGTGGTGATCCCTTGGGCGGACACGATGTGTCCCACGTAGGTCACTGAGGTATGGCAAAACCGGCACTTGTCTAGGGACAATTTCAACCCTTCGTTCCCCAGACGGTCTATCACTTTAAGTAACCGCTCTTCGTGCTCTTCCAGAGTTCTTCCGAAGACGATGATGTCACCCAGGTATACAAGACACTCCCGCGGGCTCATGTCCCCGATAGTTTTTTCTATCAGCCGTTGGAAGGTAGCAGACGCCCCACATATACCTTGGGGCATACGTGTAAATTGGTAGAATCCCAATGGGCAGATGAAAGCTGTTTTCTCCTGATCTTCCGCATTCATAGGTACCTGATAGTACCCGTATCGGAGGTCGAGCACGCTGAACCATTGACTTCCATTCAGCGCATTCAGTATCTCTTCAATGCTATCAGCGTTGGTGCCCAAGATGATCGGGTACTTGCACTGGTCTTGGCGCTCCGGGCATACCAGGGCCGCTACCTGCATGGGGTGTCTCTTGCCGGTGTTCAGCTGGAGTATTTCCATTTGAACCCTTACAATCCCATCGATGGGGTAGTCTTCATTACTTAGCCCCCGTACGGTCACATGATCGGCCACTCTCAGGGGGCAGTGTCGGAGGTGCTGTTCATAGAACGGGCGGTATATGATGGTCACTTGTGACCCCATGTCCAGTAGAGCCGACGCATAGATCCCTTCTAGTAACACCGGTATGATAGCTGCAGGACCTACTTGGCTGTAAGCTTCCCGGTTGGAGGCGTCATCCCCTGCATCGGCCTCCGCAGGGGCATCGGTAGTTCCCGGAGGGGTCTCCACATCAGACCCGACAGTTTGTACTCGGCATACCATTGACCGGGCTGGGTTTCTTCAGTCGGGAGTTTTGTCCTCCGTGAGGTCCTCCCTTTCTGGACAATCACGGAAGAAGTGGCCCTTCTTACCGCAGGTAAGAGCGGCCCCTGTACGGAGAAGATGATTTACGGGCGGGTCTAGCTTTGGGGCCCGAGCCCTTAGTTGCGACCTCCTTGTCCTGGGTCGGGGTGTTCTTGGCCTTGGCCCCAGTGGCTTTAGCAGGGTCACTGGTGGAAGGCTCCTTAACCTTCTTGGAAGTGTGCAACTGGGCATAGGCTTCATGTTTTTTTTATCTCATCCATTAGCTTTTCCCAGGAAGGGGGGTCACCCTGCATCATGGAGCACTTTATCATGATTACGATATGGTGGTCAGGTATCGCTCCTCTCAGAAATTGAGCACGACAGTATTCATCCACTTGGGCGGCCGTAATACTTTTCCTTTTTCGCATTTCCCATAAGACTGCTCGAATCCGCTGTAAGAAGTCAGATAGCTCCTCTCCGTCTTTCTGGCAAAGATCGTAGTACCGTTTCATCAATTGCCCAATGTCCTCAGTTCATCCATAAGCCCGCGCAAGAGTCTCTAGCATTTGATGTGCGGTGACGTCCGCATGTTGATCTTTAGCCATCTGTATTGTGGTGGATGCGGGAGGGCGCAGGCATTCCATTATGCGTTGCCGCTACACCAACTCAGAGCACGTCCATTCTTCTAGAACCTGAGAAGTGTATTCTCCCCAGACGTCAAACACTTCTTCACCCGTTGGGGTCGGCTTGGTTCCTGAAAAGATTTTTAGCTTGCGATACTGTTGCGAAATCTGAGCTTCGGATTTCGTCCCCAGGTTTAGAGGACGAGTTGGCCATACTTAATGGTGGGCTGTAGTCGGCGTGTGAGGCCCTCTCGGCCCCGCGATCACTTTCAGAGGGGGAAGGCGATGTGTGCATTGCAACCTCTTGTAAATTTGTGCGGGAGCTGCCGGGTTCTGATTTTATGGGCATTTCAGGATAGACAACAATACAGCAAGACCCGGTGGACGTCGTGAGCCACAAGCTGGACGGACCCTGATCTTCAGTTATATCTTGCCCTATACTCACTAACATGGAGCAATACTCCCGATTCGCATCCTTACGTCGCTCTAACACTCTTATTTTGGCAGCATCCCGGATATGCGGGTGTTGCCGCAAGGCCAGTTGTATGGATGAAGACGGCGTATCAACAGGAACCCGGCTCACCGCGAGCGTGTGGAGCGGCGGCACTTGTAGCTCCACGGCCCAATCACACACTTCTGAGCGTGAGGGGGACGGTAATGGTGGTGACATTTTGAGAAAAAAAATGGAACAGGGCACCCCAGGTCTAAGCTCTCAGCAGTGCCTCCAAATGTAATGGGTATTCCCCCACCCAATCTCAGATTATAGGGTGGGTGTGGGGACCATACAGTGTTACCTGCGTGTGGTGCTTTACCTGTTAGCTCACAGGAGGGCTGAGCTCCCGCCATGGGGAACCTGTGGCAATATATTATACTAATAAGTAACCACTTACTCGGTGCAGCGCCTCCACCTGCGATGGCTCCCACCAGAGGGGGAGTGGTTCCTCGCAGGAAATTCAAAATAATCACATACTCGGTATGATAACTAATAACGTTTACTAACATGCAAGGCAATACATCACATCAGTACCATACTAACAGGGGTCCCTCTCTAGAGGAGACACGTACTACTGCATCTCTCACAACGCTAACTTGCACCACGGCGGACGCCAACACTTTATGCGCCACGGCGGACGCTAACACTTTATGCACCACGGCGGACGCTAACACTTTATGCGCCACGGCGGACGCTAACACTTTATGCGCCACGGCGGACGCTAACACTTCCCCAGAATGATCCCACCCCGTGTCCAGTAAACCCAACCCAATGTCTCGCACTCCCAAGTCATATACAAGTGTGTGTGTGTGACTGCGCAGCCACTATGTCTGGTGATAGGCCTTGTTGGTCAGCACGTGAGGTATGGCTTTGAATGCCGAACACTCCATGCTCGGAAAACCTGCAGTCGGACTATCACACAACGGAGAAAGGCGACACACTCCCAACCGACGATATCCGTGATCCACCCAGCAGGAACGATCAATCAGAGGCGATCTCTATCGGATAAATGTCCCATCCATCTACTCTCCATCTTCGCAAGACGCACAATGTTGATGCACTCTAATCAAATAGCACTTAATGAGGAAAGTCCTAACCTAGTGGCTGTCCCTACACACTCCACTAGGGTGATCAGGGAGCTATCTGAGCGGCCTAGAGGAATTGCGCATAGTGACACAGAGAAGTCACTGACCTCCTTGCAACCGTACACCTCACTTACCCCGCATCCTACTGTCAACCCAAACTCGCCAACGTAAGCTGCAAAAAACCTCAGCGACAAATGTATCATATTCCCCAAGCAGGCGAGATCGAACATCCTGCAGCCTATTGGCTCCCTGGACCGGTCAACACGTGGTCCGCTCAGAAGGCTATTGGGATCTTGAACGGGGTTTCGTTCACCCCTTAGGAACCCTCCGCTCATTGGTGGCAACAGTTTTAGCGCGCAATTAGGAGCACCAAACGGCTGCGAATATAAAATCGGCCTACGTCGCATCATGGCGCTGGGTGCTGAGACCGGAGGGACCTGCCACTCATAGGATCGGACCGCCGTGCATGAAGAACGCTGAGAAGCCAACTATGCAACGGCACCATCACGGACCGTAGCAAACCGTGCACCGCCAACACCCTAGCCCGAGCCCCTAACAACTGCCTCTGGCAACCGGCCGCATCATGAAACGAAGCGTCCAACGCGCAAGCGCCATACCCCACACCTCCCCGCAACGGCCGCAATCTTCTCTACTCCCGACCGCCGCACGTGCTTCCCGGAGTGGCGGGCCACAAGCAGAAGGGGGACCTGGCTACATATATATGGGACAACAGCGCAGCGTTTTGTCTCTTTAAGGGGCCTACTCACAAAGCAGTGATAAAATCAGTGCATTGTCGCCCGACTTTGCATTGATTTATCGCGCACTAAAACATGAGGGCAAAAGTAGTGTTCACTAAGAATGAACACCATTTTTTGAAAGGCAGAGGAAAAAAAAAGCACTGTTGGCCCAGCCTTTTTTAAATCAGTGCTATCGCGCAACTGCATTGATTTCAGCCTCGGTACCCCCTGCTTCCCAAGTTGTAGGTCCCGGTATGGGGTGCCAGTATCTCCTCCGGTATTTAAATCCCCCAGTCACGTGATGCAGAGGATTTAAAAATGTAGGCGATACCGGCAACCTGTACCCCATACCAAGCCCTGTAACTCGGGAAGCAGGGGGTCCCTGAGCCGCTAAGGCAATGAAGGGGTTAAGGCACAATAGCAGGTTTATTGGGGGCAGAGGGGGTGAGTGACGGAGGTAAGGCTTATCGGGAAGGTTGTGTAATGCAGTGCTCAGCACAAACAAGGCGTGACCGCGAGGCCGAGTTGGGGATTAGATATAACACCAACCAACAGCAGCGTGGGCACTTCAGGAGTGTAGATTGGTCGAGGTAGCCGGTGGTCGGGTTGAGAGAGGTCTGGAATGGTCAGAGATCTTGCTGATCAGGTGTGGGAGTAGTGGATCGGAGGGTACTTAGCCGGTCTGGAATTGGAGAGAAGCGATCGTGTGGTACTTTGCCGAGTCATGATTGGAGAGGTGTGGATCTCGTATTAGCCGAGGCGTCAGGAGAACAGAAGCAGAGCAGACGTCCGGAGGAAAAGATACGGTCAAGACACAGGATCTAGAAGAGCCCGACAGACTGTGGGGGCAAGACAGCAGTGAACACTTTCGCTCATAGAAAGGTTATGCCTAGCCAATTTGCCAATGTGGCGCTGAGCATATAAAGGGAGATTGTCCAATGCAGAGGAGAGCATACTCATTAAGTAGGCCTGGCTGTGGTTTGGCTGAGAGAAAATCAGACAGAGTATATACTTAGGCAGAGGAGCGAGGAAGGTGTCTCGCATGTGGCTCCTGCACACCATAGTGGATAGCGCACTGCGTGAACGTGGCATCATAAGTCAGCGAGTCGAGCCTGGAGCATGGCCAGTGTGGTCGTCAGGCCCCTAGACTAGAATGCTTGTATTCCCTGCAGTTGACAGAATGTTCTGCAGGAGCAGGAGAAGTGGAACCAGGTTCGTGGCTGTGAATAAGTGAGAGTACTGCGCTGAGCACACCAAGGATCACAGATCCTGGCAGGTTGCAGATACGGATAATAGTGCATTTGCCCATTTAAAAATAAAACAAAACCCAGCAGCATAAAGTAAATAAAACTTACACTAACCCCTGCCAGCCTGCCAGGATGAAGGGCATCCTCATCCTCATCACTGTCCATTTCTACCGTTGGCGACACTACAATAAAAAAATACAATCTAAAGGCTCCTAACCCCTTAATTACCTTCACAGTTATTAACCGTTATAGTAATTAAGGGGTTAACCCACCCTACCCTGCTACCCACCCAGGAGACCTAACCATCGTACCTGGGGACACTACCTCCACCCTCCACCCCCTGCTTCCCATTGATTGGCACAGTGTTAAAGCATGCCCATGTAATATGAGCATGCTTTGTCACTATAGCAATAAATGGGGAAGCTTAAAAAAAATGGACACAAAATAAAAATACATTACATAAAAAATATACACATTACAAATGCCAGGAAAACAATTGATTGGCCCAGTGTACATCATGTGAATATATTGGGGGGCATGATTTACCACTACCACAGTCAATGGTCAACCTAAAAAAAAAAAAAATCAGCAAAAGAAACAAATAAAACCACAATAAAACAAACAAACAAAACTAACCGAAATAAAAATAGAAACACAAAAAATCCATAATAAAAATAACCTAATAAAAAAATACATAAATAAATAAAGCAAAAAAAACTAAATACATTTAAAGATGAAAACAAGCATTTGCCAAAAATGCATTGCTTGTCACTCTATGTATGTAAGAACCCTAAAGGGCATCACATAAATACTTTGTCAAAAATCATAGCAATGAAAAATACAATGAAAAAAAATGCAAAATTAAAATAAATACATTCAATGTTTTTTTCTTACTTTTAATTTGTCTTCACCCCCAATTCCAGGGGCCTCAGGAAGCTCCGACCAAAGAGCATGATCCTCAACAGCCACGGTCATACAGGTTACGTAAGTTTTTTTCTTTCTTTTTCTTTTATTCTTTATCTCATCTTTAATTGTAATCCAATTGGGGGGTTTTCTACTTCTTTCCATTGTAATCCAATAGGGAAGGAGATGTTGCTTCTTCACCTTCTTGGAATCAAATGAGACGATACAGGGTTTATATAAGGCTAGAAGAGCAGAACAAACCTCAGGCGCAAACTACAAATGGAGTTGGTGGGCAATCTTCCCTTCTCCTTAATGATTCGCAGTTGTGAATGTTGTTACGAACACATTCTCAAACCCCCTATGGGATCTTTCCTAGATCCCTCAAAAGACAGAGAAAACAGAAAAGAAGGGGGGAGCAGGGGTCAGCAGTAAAGACCATATAACTCCTAATTAGAGCCTACAAATGTTCCCACACTCAATTGTATAAAAGGGGTGAGACTATTAAGCCAGCATGAGGGGGTTATAATAAATAAATATATATACTACTTACATGGTCATGTGTAAGTACCAGGCTCATAAAGGGTTCTTGTCAAGTGTATAGCCCTCTGTAGTAGAGTCTCTATTCATCCTATATGTCTGTTCGCACCGTTTTTCTGATAGCTGGGACATCACTTCCATGGTCCCACCAGACCCAGAAAAAGATGGGAGTGTGTATTCAAAAATCAAAGGACAATTTATTAAAATGACACCACAAATGAACACTCACACGTAGGGAAAGTCTGTGTCAGCAACACAAAGGATCCAGCTTTGCTCTAGCAGACTCTGGTACTTCCACCTCCACGTCCGGTGTGGGGGGAGCTGCTCAGCTGGAGAAAGGGCGTGTCGCTGGATCTCTATGGAAGCCTCCTCTTGACAGTCCAAGAATGAAGATAGAGCAACCGTTTCGCCGTTAGAACGGCTATTGAGCCGGAGGAAGCCGTTCTAACGCAAAATGCGTTGCTCTATCTTCATTCTTGGACTGTCACGAGGAGGCTTCCGTAGAGATCCAGCGACACGCACTTTCTCCAGCTGAGCAGCTCCCCTCACACCGGACGCGGAGGTGAAGTACCAGAGTCTGCTAGAGCAAAGCTGGATCCTTTGTGTTGCTGACACAGACTTTCCCTACGTGTGAGTGTTCATTTGGTGTCATTTTAATAAATTGTCCTTTGATTTTTGAATACACACTCCCATCTCTTTTCTGGGTCTGGTGGAGACCCATGGAAGTGATGTCACCCAGCTATCAGAAAACGGCTGAACAGACAGATATGGATGAATAGAGTACTCTACTACAGAGGCTACACTTGACAAGGACCCTTTATGAGCCTGTACTTACACATGGCCGTGTAAGTAGTTTATTGATCTACATTTATTTTTCAACCCCCACCCCCCACTGCTGGTTTCCTACTCAAGACCTGACAAGAATCCTTTATGAGCCTGTACTTACACATGGCCATGTAAGTAGTCTATATATTTATTTATTTATTAACCCCCTCATTGCTGGCTTACTAGTCTCACCCCCTTTTATACAATTGAGGGTGGGAACATTTGTGGGCTCTAATTAGGAGTTATATGGTCTTTACTGCTGACCCCTGCTCCCCCCTTCTTTTCTGTTTTCTCTATATAACTCCTGTAATGTCACATTTGGCTGACACATGGTTCCCAGGCAATCTGATTGTCTGGGATAACCATGTAACATTTTTTTTTTCAGAATGTGGAGTTTTGGAAAGGATGTGATGTCACTCCCTTGCTATCCTGCTCCACGTCGCTCCTTCTGCCAACCTTCTCAAACGCCTTTCCCCGAATCCAGAGCTGATGCATACAGGACCTACAAGTCGCTTGGCCATGTATTTCCTGCTGCCCCTCACCTCACTCTCCAGTGAAACCTGCCTATACTGCACTGATGCAGGTAATGGGCTGGGGCTCAAGTGAGATGACTGTCGAGAGCATTGGGCTCTGCAGGGCTCATGAGTCACCTCCTTTAGCAGCCCCAGCAATTCTATCTCTAGGCATCCCTTTCTTGTCAATCAGCAATTCCCTCAGTCATGCACCGTAATCACTGAGAGCCTACTCCCTGATTTTCACCAACAAACTTTGCAGCTCCGCCGGTATGATGCCACTAGGTCCAGCTTGCGCCTCCTCCATCTCAACACGGCAAACTATCTGGCTAGATCTGCTCATGGTAAGAAATGTTTGAACTATTCAATAACAAAATATTAAACAGCTATACCTTAACCACAAAATCTGGGAAAGGAATTTCTTTGAACTTCACTTGTCCCAAGCTACTCATGAAATGGTTTCCCACTAACATTCTAACTTGCCCAACTGACATTAGCCCATCTCCTATTTCAAAATCCACCAATCAAATACCATTACATAAATTTAAAACAAAATAACCATAAACAATTAAATGAACCCTTTCCAATTTAAATGGCCCTCGTCACTTCTGTCAACAACCCTATTCCTAAGGGCTCCCTGCTGATTTGTCTGACTGTGGCCTACTGCGGCTATCAAATTTTAACAACACTCACAACTGGCTCTGTGATAAATGTCGCCTAATGCATTTCAAGGCAGAAACGTTTTAGATTTGTAAACAAATCCCCAAAAAGGTCTCTTCCACAAATCCGCAGTTTTGCTTTTATTTCCGAATGATTTGCACATCTCTGAAAGTAAGCCTGTGAAAGTGAGAGAGAGAACAACACAGATCCCCCGTCCCACTTTTACTGGCTAGTAAAATGAATCCTAAAAAGCTGCCACGCAGAAATGCTTCCCCTTCCCTCATAATGCTGTGCTATAGCAGACCTTGTCTGGCATATCAGTATTCTGGAGATGCCTGACCGATGAAATATTTGGGAAATGTTTTATTGGACCCTACAACACTGAACGGTAGTTTATTATACAAACCAGGTATGTATGAGTTATGTGTCCCATGTGTCAACTGACCCAGTGCTAATGAATATACAGTGATATATTTCAGCTGAAAGTACAGTCCCAATTAATTTGCCTGCTAGAGTCCCCTGCCCAGAGACTGGAAACGTGCTGTTCCTATTCACAGACATTTTGATTCCTTAGTTTAGCCATTGATCCAGGCACAGCAAACAATAAAAAAAGGAAAGGATCAGGACCAAGCTGTGGCAGAGAGTTTAACGTAGATCCGTTATACGTGAAAGGAAAACAAATGACATAGAGATCATTATTTGATTTGTGCAGAGGGGGGTATAATTGGGTATAAATAACAGGACCATATCTTATAAGTATAACTCCCCAAGGTCAGATATTTAGTAGAGTATGGAAAGACTGTATTAACAAATAGTCGGTTGGTAATTGCTTCAACAAATCATACTTTTCCTCTCATGTCATCTCTATGACAGTTATTCATTTTTGTTTTATCACCATTGCTCATTTACATTTGTGAACCGTTGGCTTAAAAATAGACACATGCTGATATTTTGAGGCAGACTATTTCAGAATGTCTGCCATTCACATGCAGTGATTCAGTGCCGCTTTTTGTTGCTCGGTCATAATTTAACATTCAGAGGGAAATAAATAAACCAACCGAGAATGTAAATTCTGCAGTGTATAATTATACTATATATACAGTTTAACATTTGGAGCTGCATCATATCAGAGAGAACTTAGGGCCTCATGCACTAAGCGCCGAAAAAATATTTTCGGCAAGTGTTGCCGATAGGCATGATTTTGGCGATTTGCCCTCGCAGTATTCAGTAAGGGCCGAATCCATGCTGATCCCTGCCGAATATCTGCGAAAGCAAAACGCCGATGAGCCGGCGATAAATAAACCTGGCTCCCGATAACCTGCCGATAGGCCGTCCCCTGCCGATATGTGTTTGCAGCAGAGAGAGACCCGATGGTCTCTCTGTGCAAACATCGGCAAAATAAAAACATATCAAAGCCACTTTTACTGATAGTGTACATGTGCAGGGGGTCTCAGGAGCTGAACCGCATTGGTTTCAGGTCCGGGGACCCCTTGCTTCCCGAGATACAGGCCCCTTTATGAGGTGCCGGTATCCCTCTGCATTTAAAGGTCCCGATCACGTGACCGCGGAATGTAAACAAAGCAGAGGGATACCGGCACCCCCTAAAGGGGCCTGTATCTCGGGAAGCAAGGGGTCCCCGGACCTAAAACCAAAGCGGTTCAGCTCCGGAGACCC
>WSYH01006467.1:0-38069 GCA_036426205.1 Ascaphus truei | reverse complement strand
GATGGCTGACGGTGCTTACAAAAACATCCTTTATTGAACTGTGTATAAAAATGAGAGGAGGGAAGAGAACCCCTGCACCTCTAAACAACGAGTTTCACCACCCGCAATCGGGCTTTTTCAAAGAGTGACAATACCTGAGCGCCAGAACACTGAAATACCGGAAATAAACCGGACGTGACGTCACTCGCCCATGAGAATGTCCGATAAACACAGATGGCATGTGTGGGAACAAGCACACTCATGACTGAAGTCGCACGCACGATGTATAACAAGCTCACAGTCATTCACCATAGAAACTAAATTTAAAAACCAAAAAACATGTGAAGTACTTGCGAGCCGTTTAAAGTAAAACAAACGATTGAATAGCTATTTATGTATCTATTAATCCAAAGAGTCTAAGCCAAAGATATCAACATGATATACGTATATAATCACTGATTCATTTGTTTAGGTGGCATAATATCGCAAACATATAGATTGCAATAACAAGTTGATAATAACGAACTATTAAAAACCAAGTAAAGGCAGGGGTTACTTCATAACTATGTCCAATGCATCCAAGGATATATAATGTAATGTATCTAGAAGGTTGTTGCTATCACAAAAGTACAATAGGACATATTTCAATTCTAATTGAGAATTATATTAGTGGACAAAGTAAGTTTCTTCTAATGATTCCATATATAACAATGAATTCCAAACTGTTCTAATATATAATACAATCTGATTATCCTAGATGGATAAGTATATAGAAATCAGAATAATGAAAAGGAGGAGCAATGAGAAAATGATAAATGAATAAAATAATACATAAAAGGATAAAAAAATTAGTAAATGTTGTTGTGGGTTGCACGCGATAACAATTCGTTAAGCTCACCTCTCCACGGAGGGTCGGTTTATGGGTAGGGCCGCGGGCGAGGGGGGGAACCGGGGACCGCCAGGCGGGGCCGCTGCGTCCGGCCGGTGTGCCACCCGGCCCCTGTCTTCCTTCCCACCTGATCCTATTTGTATCTGGCCCCCGTTTTTTTTTAGTTCTCTCGCTACTCTCTCCTTCCCCCGCTCCGTCTATCGTCTCACCGTGCTCGTGTCCTCTGACCTTTAGACCCCCCCCGTTCCCCGGCTCATTGCTAAATCCCATAACCTTAAATGAATAACATTGATTTGGTACCTTGAAGAGAAAAAGTAGATCATGAAGCAGTGGTACTTGAGTTTTGACTCGTATTATTAACATGCATATGTATATTTATTCATCCCCCTGATCTTCGTCCGGGGTGGCACAATGGCCAAATCAGACTGTGCCGGGCAGCATATACAGATCCGAACAGCACTTAAGGGAACCATTGTATGCACAAGCAAAATGTAACAATATAAACGTCGCAGACACATAACAAGGGTATTGTGATCCCAATGCAAGAAAAGGGTGTAAAGAAAATTTTTCAAAGAAAATGTTTAAAGAATGTTTTGATCGTCCCAGGCGACGTTGATACCGCTGTGGTGTCAGGTATCAAGTGTGAAGATCCGAGGAACATTGTCCTTCTGATTTAGGGTGTTCTGACGATCTCCACTTCGACTGGGCGTGGAATGTGTTCTAAATCCCACTAAGTAAGGAGATCTAGTTTCCCTTGATGGACATTCCAAAAAGTGTCCTTGCCACTGTGAAAACCTCTGGTCCCTGTTTCTTATTACTTCTAATGTGCTCCATTCTTTCTAAGCTTTAATGGACATATCGTTTGGCCTACAGTACGGTAGCTCATGCCACAACCACATATCACAACATATCTTACGTAGCTGGTGTTGCATGTAATAAAGCTTCCTCAATTTGAATTTTGTGTTTATATTGATTTTGATGTATGCCTTAATGGACTGGCAGAAGTGTACAACTTTGCAAAGCCCACATTTGTAAGAAACCGGTCGGAGGCAACAAAACCCTTAGTTCTTTTTCTGTGTTTTTTTATCAGACTGGGGGAATATATTTACAGGTTTTAGCTTTTTTGAATTACAAATTTTGGTAATTCTCAATGTGGCTTGAGCTGGTGGCCAATGTCATATGTTTTCCAGTGTCTGGCTACAATGAGCGATGGAGTGGGCATGTCGACTGTGTTGTAAATGAACTACATGGGTAGACAGTTTTATCACAATCTATGTCCTTTTTCTTTTTAATAGTCAGTAATTTTTTACTGGAGTTTGAATAAGCCGTCTTCACAATCCCCTGTAATGTCCTTTTTGCAGTAAGCCTCTATTAGAAATCTTGTAGCAATTCTTTAGAATGAATTTACGAATGGTCTGTGGTTGAGCAGATGCGTTTCAGAAAAACCTTAAAAATTTGTGCTTTTTGGTTGCCCTTTGAATTAAGGAGCGGGGATGGCCGCTATTTGCTTTGAGGAAAGTAATTCCTTGCATTTGACTTCCCTAAAGATATCGTATGGATAGATTTGACATGAATCAACATATAGCGTCAGTCAAATACTCGATGTTCTGCATGATGGTAAGAGTAAGTACAGTGTCAGGTTGTAATGTGTTTTTTTTTGTTTAGTCTGGTCGCACAAACTCCGTCAGTGGGATCTTGTGTCACATACCCTCCCCAATTAGAAACTGGTCGTCAATAAATCTCCGATGAAGTTAATGTTGTACGGAAAGGGTTAATGTGACTATAAATGTGCTGTGCTCCAATAACCCATAAGCAAATTTGCATAGGAGGGGGCAAATGAAGTACCCCATGGCTGTGCCTCGTGTCTGTAAATATAATTCTGCAAACTAGGCAAAATTGTTAGTGGATTAAATATAGAATGGATTCTAAAATAATGTGGTTGTGTCTGGTGATAAAGGGAGTGATTAAGAAAGTGTGTGTTGCCTGTAATTCCTTGTGAGTGATCTAAATTGTGTAAAGGTATGTGACATAAAGGGTAACCCATAAAAAATTAGGAGACCAGGTGGAAGTTGAAAAGTGAATTAAGTAGACCATTGGATCTTGAGATATGACGGAAGTTTGTGAACCAGGGCTGTCAAAAAAAAAAACAAAGAAAAAATGGTCAATGACTCTTGATAATCCATCTAAACCAAAGATCCCATACTCTATTAGTTTGGTCGTCGAGGTCACCAGACTTTTCTGGATCTTTGGAGATGTGGAAGATGGGGTCACTGGATTCTGGCCGACAGGAAGCTTTTTTCTTTCTCTCTCAGTACCTGCAGGATGAACCAACAGTCAAGAAGTTATTTAACTGTACTAAAAATACACCATTGGGGTCAGTTTTTGAGGTTTTATATGAAATTAAATAATCCTTAATTGTCCGTAACGCCTCCATCGTGTTTTGACGTTACTCTGGACTACATTGCACCCCCCTTATCGGCATTTTTTATGACAGGTTGTTGTTATTCATCAAAGTTTGGATGCGAGATCGGTCAATGTTTGGTCAGATTGTTGCCGGGGAGGGGGTGAAATTTGTAGCCTTTTTCTACAATTATAAGTCCTCTTTCAACAAGTTTTCAAAGTGGCTAGATGGGGGCCTTTTACATATGAGGGATAGAAAGTGGGAACGATTCTTTAGGCCTGAGTCTCAGAGCCTAGAGAAAGAGAAGATATGGATTTACCTCCTCTTCTTATGGTCTGCTCATCAAGCAAACTATTCAGGTCTTGGGAGTGGTGCATAACTCACGGATGTTGTTAAACCTTCTTTGTGTTATTATATTTGCTGGTGGTGCGACTCCGGATTCCTGTAGGGTAATACAGGGGACATTAGTTAGTTAAAAAAAAAATCCATTCACAATGACATTATCTTTCTGAAAAACTTTTTTATAACCATTTTCCTCACTCACGAAACACTTTAATCGATAATAGTATTAAACACTCTAAGTTTTCAAGAGGAGCAAAATGAGTCCCTTATTGAGGTAGCTCGATAGTTTCAATCACAGAGAGGGGTCACACCCCTGAAATAATTGATGACATTGTCTTTCTAGGCTTAAGTGTATTTTTTCCTCCTTGAGACAGCGCCTTGCCTTGGTTCTTTTTTTGGATTGGAGAAACAATGATGGTACATTCGTTTTTCTCTTCTTGGACCCCTGTCCATATTCAGAGGCATGGTCCGCTGCTATATTCTGGACGTGATTTGATGTTGTCTGGAAGAGAAGGATACTTCCGTGGTGATCGATAGTCACTATCGGAGGCACTGTAAAACTTATTGAATCACCTGTTTCTTTTTGAGTATGGAGTGTTCCGTCATGATGTCCATAATGTCTTGTTCCCGACAATGCCCATCTGTGGTTTAACGCCATCTCATTGGCCTAGTGACGTCACGTGCGGTAATTTCCGGTCTTTCAGTGTCTGGCGCTCAGGTATTGTCCCACTCTTTTGAAAAAAGCCGCGATTGCGGGTGAAACTCGTTAGAGGTGCAGGGGTTCTCTTCCCTCCTCTTCAATTTTTTACCAGTTGCAATAATGATGTTTTTGTAGCACAGTCCGCCTCATCGCTTTTTACTGCACGTAGTGACGGCGCTGACTCATCTTCCCTCTCGCACAAAGTCAAAACTAGAGGTTTTTGTTAACACATCATAATATGTACCAAACCCACCAGCCAACCAGGTCAAAAATGCCATCTTGGCTCGAAAGCAAGGAGACTGATGAGTTTTTCCTCATGATAGAGTAATCAGTGATGGCAGCTAGTGGAAGTTTGGCTACCACATGCATAATCTTCATCGTGGCAGAATCTCGCACACCCCTATTACATTCAGGGAATGGTAAAGTGCTTACGGTTGCGGTTAATCATGCTCACTCTGACTAGTCGGTATCCAATCAACATGTGTCAATCTATTGCACCATCACACATAGTATCTCCTGCTATGGGTATAAAAGCCATTCCTGACTTCCAGGCCACTCTGTGTGCTCTGTAGAACATGAATATAATTCCCTAGAGCGGCTATTCAGGCTGCACATAGAACTGGGTTAATGCCCGCGAGAATGTAGATTGCGAGACCACCGCCGCCGCACTATGCCCCCTAGACCCCGCCCACTATGTTTTGTGGGAACAAGACACTCATGACTGAAGTGCGCACGCACGGATGTATACAAGCATCACAAGTCATGCAACATAGAACTAACTTTAAAACCAAAACATGTGAGTTTATGCGGGAGCCGTTTTAACAACATTGAATAGTCTATTAAGTAATCCAAGATACTAAGCCAAAGATATCATACATGTATATACAGTTAATAATCACTGATTCATGTTGTTTTTAGGTGGCATAATATCGCAAACATCTATTGCATAACAATTTGATAATAACGACATTGAAAACCAGTAAGGCAGGGGTTATTCAGAACTATTTCCAATGCATCAGGGAATATATAATGTTAAATTTAATCTATAGTTGTGCATTCACAAAAGTACAATAAGACATGATTTAAATTCTAATTGAGGAATTATATTGTGACATGTAATATTCTCTATGAATTCCATATAATAACCATGAATTCCAAACGTTTTCTAATATATAATACAATATGTTTATCCTAAGTGGATGAATTTTATAGAAATCCAGAATACTGAGAAATGCGGAGCAATGATGGAAATGATAAATGACAATAATACATAAGAAGAATAAAACATTATGTAAATGTTTGTTGTGGTTGCGAGATACCCAAGTATGTAAACTCACAAATAATAAAATGAGGGTGGTATGGGTCGGTACGCGGGAGAGGGGGGTGAAGGGTAACGATGAGGGGAAGATAAGGAGGAAGGAAGGTGTGAAAACGGAGCTAAATGTATTAATTCCAAATGATATATAATTTTGTATATGGAAAAAGTTTTTTTTTGTAGATATCTAGCTATGATCATGAACCGATACGTATGTCGTATAACGTGATGTGTATCTTAATTTAGACCCCATGAAGATATTGGATTTACCTCCTCTTCTATGGTCAATGCTCATCCAAGCCAAACTATTCATGTCTTGGAGTGTGCATAACCTCACTGACATTTGTTAACCTTCATTGTGTTAATTATATTTGCTGTGTCGACTCCGATTTCCTGTAGGGTAAATAACAGAGGGACCTTAGTTAATTATCATTCACAATGACATTTATCTTCTGACAAAAACTTTTTATACCAATTTTTCTTTCTCACGAAACACTGTAATCGATAATATATTAAACAATCTAAAGTTTTCAAGAGGAGGCAAAATTGAGTTCCCCTTATTGAGGCCGATAGTTCATCCACAGAGAGGGGCCCCCCTGAAATATTGATGACTTGTCTTCTAGGCTTAAGTGTATTTTTTCTCTTTGGAGACAGCGGCCTTGTCCTTGGTCTTTTTTTGATTGGGAAACAATGATGGTACATACCGTTGTTCCTTCTTGGAACCCCTTCCATATGCAGAGTCATGGTCGCTGCTATATTCTGACTGATTTATGTTTTGTCTGAAGAGATGTGTATAACTCCGTGGGATCGATAGTCACTAGCGGAGGCACTGAAAAACTTGATTGATCACCTGTGTTTTTCTTTTTGGTAGTATGGAGGGTCATCATGAGTGTCATAAGTGTCCTTGTTCCCACAATGCCATCTGTGGTTTAACTGACACGCATTGGCCGAGTGACGTTCACTCCGGTTTCTTTCCGATTTTCATTGCCTGGCGCTCAGGGTATTGTCACTCTTTGAAAAAATCCCGATTGGGCGGGGGGTGAACGCTTTAGAGGTTGCCGGGGTTTCTCTTCCCTCCTCTCAATTTTTAAATCCATGTTTCAATAAAGGAATTTTTTGTAGCACAGTCCAGCCTCATCGATTTTTACTGCACTGTAGTGACCGCTGACTCATCTTTCCTCTCAGCAGCAAGGTAAAAAACTAGGTGGTTTGTTAACACATCATAATAGTACTCCCCCACCAGCCAACCAGGGTCCAAAATAGCCTTCTTCGAAAAGCAATGGAAGACTGTAGTTTCCAGGAGTAGAGGAATCGTGACTGGAACTAGGGAATTTGCTACCACCCTGCCTGAATCTTCATCGTGGCATCGCAACCCCCTATCATTCAGGTGAATTTAGTGCTTTACGGGGTTGCGTTAAGCATGCCTCCGTCCTGACTAGGCTGGATCAAAGCAACATGGGGTGGCAATCCTTATTGCACCATCAAACATAGTATCCCGGCTATGGTATAAAATCCATTCCTGACTTCCAGCCACTCTGTGTGCTCTGTAGAAAATGAATATAATTCTAAGCGTCTATTCGTGCACATAGAAACTGGGGTAAAGGCCCGCGAGGAATGTCGATTGCGAGACCCCGCCCACTATGGCCACCCCGAGACCCCCCGCCCACTATGTTGTGGGAACAAAGACACTCATTACTGAAGTGCGCCACCCCACGATGTTCTACAAGCATCACAGTCATGCCACATAGAAACTAAATTTAAAAACAAAAAACCATGGAGTTATGCGAGCCGTTTTAACAAACCATTGGAATAGCTATTGATAATTCCAAAGATACTAGCAAGATATCATACCATGTATATACAGTATATAATCACGATTCATTTGTTTTAGGTGGCATATATCGTCAAACATATAATTGCAGATAACAAGTTGATAATAATCGACTATTAAAAACAAGTAAAGGCAGGGGTTATTCATAACTATTGCCAATGCATCAGGAATATATAATGTTAAATTTAATCTATAGTTGTGGCATATCACAAAAGTACATGAGAACAGTATTTAAATTCTAATTGATAATTATATTAGTGACAATAGTATGTCTGTGCTCTGATTCCATATATACATGAATTCCAAACTGTTCTAATATCTACTACAATCTGATTATCCTAGATGGATAAGTATATAAAATACAGAATAATGAGAAATGAGAGCAATTATACAAATGAATAAATGAAGAATAAACATACGTAAGATCCAAATTCTGTCCATGTTGTATGTGGTTGAGACGATCCCAAGTCTTTCAACTAACCAATTCAGGAGGTGGTCTTGGGTCGGACGCAGGCGCGGGGGGGCACGGGCCTGCAATAGCGGGGCACGCCCAGGCCGGCGGTGTTCCCCCGGACCCATGTCTATCCTTACCAAATGAATATATAATTTGTATATGGCCAAGTTTTTTTTTGTATATAGTATACGCTATGATCATGAAACCGGATACTCTTCGTATAACGTGCATAGGTGTAATCTTAATTTAAGACACACTGAAGATATGGGATTTACCTCCTCTTGTATGGTCTGCTCATCAAGCAAACTATTCATGTCTTGGAGTGTGCCTAACTCACTGAATGTTGTTTAAACCACCTTATTTGTGTTAATTAGTATTTGCTGTGTCTGACCGCGATTCCTGTAGGGTACTAACAGAAGGACATTAGTTTTAAGTTATCATTCACAATGACATTTCTTTCTGAAAAAACTTTTTTAGGTACCAATTTTCCACGAAACACTGTAAATCGATAATATATTAAGCATCTAAAGTTTTTCAAGAGGAGCAAAATTAAGTCCGCTTATTGAGGAGCGTAGTTTCATCCACAGAGAGGGCTCACCCCTGAAATATTGAGGACATTGTTCCTTCTAGGCTTCATGTATTTTTTTTTTTTTTTCCTCTTTGAGACCTAGCCGCGGTTCCTTGGGTTCGTTTTTTTGATTGGGGAAAAACAAATGATGGTACATTCGTGTTTCCTTCTTGGACCCCTGTCCCTATTCAGAGTCATGGTCGCTGCGATATTCTGACTGCTTTTATGTTGGTCTGGAAGAAAGGAGACTCCGGGGATCGGATAGTCATATCGGAGGCAATCTGAAAAACTTGATTGATCACCTGTTTTCTTTGTGAGTAGGAGGGGTCGTCATGAGTGTCATAAGTGTCTTTGTTCCACAGATGCCATCTGTGTTTAGCTGACCTCGCATGGCCGAGTGACCGTCACGTCCGGGTTTATTTCCGGTTTTCAGTGTCTGGCGTCCGCTCAGGTATTGTCACTCTTTGAAAAAGCCCGATGTGTGCGGGTGAAACGCATTAGAGGTGCAGGGGTTCTCTTCCCGCTCCTCTCCATTTTTTATCCGTGTTTTCAATAAGGATGTTTTTTGTAGCACAGTCCAGCCTCATTCGATTTTTACTTTACTTACCTATTTTACTGCAACTGTAGTGACCCCGCTGACCTCATCTTCCCTCTTCAGGCACAAGGTAAAAACTAGAGTTGTTTGTACCACATCATAATCTGTACTCACCCACCACGCCAACCAGGGTCCAAATAGCCTCTTCGAAAGCATGGAAGACTGATGAGTTTCTCAGGATAGAGGAAATCGGGGACTGGAACTAGGGAATTTGGCTACCACATGCATAATCTTCCTCGTGGCAAATCGCAAACCACCTATCATTCAGGGCATGGGAGTGCTTTACGTTGCGGAGAAGCATAGCTCACTTCTGCTAGGCGGGATCAACGCAACTGGTTGCAATCTATTGCAACCCATCCACACATGGTATCCCGGTATGGTAATAAAAGCCATTCCTGACTTCCAGCCACTTTGTGCTCTGTAAGGAAAATGACTATTTCCTAGAGCGTCTATTCACGTGCCATAGAAACTGGGTAAAGGCCCCTCTATAATGTAGATTGCGAGCCCTGCCACTATCCCACAGTTGTCTGGAATGACGCGGAAGGCAAGATCATGTAATGAGCACAGGGCAATTTTAACAGGTGCCAGGGACTGCAAGCGACCCTTGGCCGTCACAAAATCTAAATCTCCCCCTTAATATCTTCTAAAGAGCTAAGATTGGCTGCGGAACTCAAACGATAGCACTTACAATCTCCTCTCACTCATTCCAATCTACATGTTCTCCTCTCCCTGTTACAAACAAGGACGAGGCACAACTTCTCTCCTCTCTCTTCTCCTCTCATCACCTTGCCTCTCTCCCTCGACCTCTCCCTCTCCCCTGTCCTGTGCCTGGCCCTGTCACGTCCCTGGTCCTTCCCGTTCTTTCTCTGGTCCCTACCCTTCCTTGGCCTTTGACATCCTGCTCCATCAGCAAGCCTCTCGTCCAACATAGAAATCTGTCCTCCTTCCTCCGCTTCTAAAACAGTCGCACTCATTTTCAGGTCTTTAAGCAGTGAATGCGCAGGTATTTCCCTCCTTTAAATACCTATTTGAATGATGTCAGGTGACTTGCCTGAGTGCAAGTTGTCACATTAAAATATCCAAGTTGTTTCACTCCCAACGTGTATCCAGTACCAATTAACGGATTATTATGTGTGTTCACCAGGCATCATTATATTTGAGAATGATTAACGTTAAGCTTTGTACAAGCATTTTTGGCAAGTATTTTCTGAATTTGGTTAATGCATTTACCACTTCAGAACGCAACACTCAGTCATCTAATTAGGATACAGACCATGACATTGGACGTTGAGAAACTACGTTGCAACTTTTTAATTTGGCATGTTTGGTTTACCTGTTTCACATGACTAATTGTTAGGTGTATAGTGCATAATTTAATGCCATCAGGATAGTTTGTGCAATTGATTCAGTTTCAATCGTGTAAAACATGAGTAACTATTATAGATTTGTGTATACGTTACATGAAGTGATTCTATCTTGTACAATGTAAACATGCAATTGTTATTGAGTGTCCAATTGCGGACGTCATCAAAAGAGGGAGGTTCACAAAGTACATGTCACTTGAAAACAAACAGCTACCTTTACGTTGATCATGGTTACACATTACAATCCATTGTATAATGTATAGGCCACCTTACTATAACGCCTGGAATCTGGTAGAGTGTGAAATGTGTTTTCATCATCTAATAAATTGAAGCAAACTTAAGTAACATGTTTGATAATGATGTTACCTGTTCCTTTAAGAGTTTTTGAGTATAAGGATTTTCCCCTTGACACATCCTAACATTAAGAATAATGTTACAAACGCAATCATCATAACATTGAAAATTACAAATTTATGGCCAATATCACGTAAGGGGTGGCAGACACACTATTAGCGAATGACCTCGACACTTGTAATGCCAAGCACATTTTTTATTATGAGCGATGAGAATGTACTACTGCCTTCGACGACACTTTAATTCGAGCAAATACCCAGTATGTACCTGGAGATACCTGAATGCGCCGCTCCCTTCACCTCTGTCAAGCCCCTTGCGTTTTGCCTTCCCAGCCATGGGTCATGCTGGCTGGACGGGCGGCTGATCTGTTTTAAATATAATGTATTTAGATTTAAGGCTGCAATGCTTCGCGTGTCTCAACCAGATGGCATATAAATTTATGAATTGTAAGGCAAGTATATATATATATATACTGTGCATTAATTGCAGCCAGCGGGAATAAAATGGTTCAATCCCTGCCAGGAAATAAAACGCAATGCACTCGGGGCAGAAAACGTCACAAACCTTCAATACACCCGAGTAACCCGATTCGTGGTACTAGCAAGAAGGCTCGAATAAAGTGGTGTCGCCGTGTAAACAGTCCTATAATGTATCAGTCCCCGCTCCAAATTGACTCCAATTTGATGTCGAGATGAGGTTTTTTTCTAAGTGCCGTCCCGCAACCTTGCCGATTCTTCTCCCCTCCACTGCCAACTTTGTTGGCGGACCAATTGCCGATGAACTCTCCATTTCTGATCGCCGATCAGCACGATAAGCTGATCGGGGCTACTGAAACAGCCTATTTAAAAAAGAGTGGCGATAAATTGGGTTACTCTGGCAGCCGCAGGCCGGTACAAAATTTTCGGCAAGAAAACTAACTGCCCAATTTTGAGGCACCTATCGGCGTTACGAATCTCAAATCCAATTTTGTGGAAAATGCCGATACATGCCTTATCCTTCTGCGCTTCTGCAGAGGCCCTAATACAATTCCTTCCCAGTTTTGAAGGATACTAATTATTTACGAGTTCAATCGAATCTCATTGAGTTATAGTCTTTATTTTTATGTCTTTGAGACAAATTCAAGATAAACAAAATAAATATATTAATTGGGGGAGACATTTGTCACAATTTGTCTTTCCTAACCAAGGGAGCATCCAATTGAAAGACTGCATTTGAGATCGTTACTATGAATTGGGCCAAGGCGGGTCACCATTATCTCAACTGATCTAAAAATTCATTATCACTCAAGTTAAGCCAAATTATGATATTAATTGGGACAAGGGCCATGGGTTTATTGTCCATTGAGAATTGAGAAGGCTAATTTGGAAAGCAACAACAAAAAAAAGCTCTTTCGCTCTGCACAATTAAGGAGCACATACAAAATATGTGATGAGATGTATTAACTCATTCCAGATTTTAGAAGCGATGTTTTCCTGCAGCCTCAGGTCTTTTTGTTGAGGAACTGTGGACCTCCTCAGGCACTATCATATACATATACAGTTGGTGGTTCATGCCCCTAATGATCAATAAATTGAATTGAAGTTCAAACTCTCCTTTTCAAACATCACGAGATGGCGTTCCCTCGTCAGTCCCTTTCTTTTTTCTACTCTGTAACCCTCTACCAGGATGAACTCAGTCTATTAAATGTAAGCTTCTTACAAACATTTAATAGCCCTCCAGATGTACAACTGGTGTCTTTCTGGAAGAAACAGATGCTCCCCCTCCAGATGTCCTCTTCAAAACTTACACTCAATCATTAATTCATGAAATGTTCTTCTCCTTGTCATGAAGAGACAAAGGAACATGTAGGATCTTGATTGCCGGAACAGCAGGCAGGAAGATCATTGGGGTCACAGGCATGAGTCATGTGTCAGGGGTCGGATACATTGAGTGGATCACAGGCTGAGGGTCGGTGGCAGGCGGCAGATTTATGTCATTGGGGTCATGATGCTTAGGTCGTTGGCAGGAGTACAAATCATTTGGGTCATCAATACTGAGGCTGCAGGCAGCCGATATTATAGTTGTGTCAAATGCAGAGGTCGGCATTGATGAGGACGTTACGAACATGAACCGGAGTGGTCAAGGAATGGACTGGGGATTGGGGGACAGGAAAACAGATGGGACAAGTCAATTCAATACTTTAGCAAGGGCCTTTATAACCAAATTCCAGACTCACAGCGGAACATCAGACAGAATCAGGGCTGAGGCAGAAGGGCATCCGAAAATATTAAAGCCAAGGCAACCAGGAAACAGAACGACAGGTAGCTATAAAGCCGGCAAGAAAAGAAGAGGATATAAGCCAAGACGAGACAGACAGAGGAAAACCCAGAAGCAGACAGAAACCACAGCCACCTGTTGGCAGACAGTGACATGGCTGGACAAGGGCTCCAGGAGGAACTGTGAAATTTCTCATCTTGACTCTCTGGATAGACTTTCATAAACCTGAATACACTTATTTGCTATAAAGAATTATTTTTGTTCATTCTTCTTTGCTGAGCTTCTGACCCCTTTCGAACATAAGAAGATTTTGCTTAGTTGCATTTTGTCATTTTTTTGTATTTCTGTGCCTCTATCTCTTTCCTTTCAATTTTTCTTTCCAAGTTTATCTCCGAGATTAACACGACATATGTATCTTGGATGTTTTTTAAATGAATGAATTATTAATGCTTTCTCTTGATATTCTCACATAATACCATATGTCTGTAAACGGTCTATGTTTAAACTCTATTGATTGAAAACCAAAAAAAAAATTGGGGGAAATACTGTAAACACTCTACCAAGTTCTATTCAATCCTTTGCAAATAATTAACCTCTTAACACTAGTTAATACAAGAAATACACTGAAAATATAATGCGTTCAAGAGCTAACGCAAAAGTTACTACGGTTGTTAATGGTGCTGCATATTTCTAATGATAAACATGCTGTAGTTTTAATGCACCACATTAGCATCTGCTATATCTTAATCAATATTTAAAATATTTGATTTCTCCACATGGCGCTCATTTTACAAAGGAATTTTATGTGTTATGTTTGTTTCCAATTCTTTCTTTTTCTCAATGATTTCATATAAATACTACTGTATGTTTTTCTGTAATACATTTTTTTACAACAAATCGCTAAATTGACACTTTTTTTCTATTTTTCATCCTTTCTTTGTTGCTTTTCGCTTTCATAAAACAAAAGTTTCTCAATAGGCATTACCGATTCATAGCCACCTTAAAGCTCTAAAAACTAAAGGCATTAAAAAACAGGATTTCAATTTTTTTTTAGGCAAATTAATTTTTTTTAAATAAAAACAACGGCTGCAACTCATGGTGTACGCCGTTTTTTGTAATAACAATGATATATTGTGACCAGAAATGCAATTAAGACACATGTTTCTGTAACCCAATTAATTACTACAGTACTAGAGATGTGTGAATGTCCTTCGAAGTTGCTTAGAAATTTATTTTGCAAATTTTCTTAGATTTTGGGCTTTGTTTGTCAAATTTTTCATCATTCTTTTTTGTCCGAATTTTAAACATTTTCAAAACATTTCCAATTTGAACAAATTATAAGTACACCAAGAGTTGTTTCACGCTGTACAGTACATTGACTTTTATGTCTGCAAACTTTTTTTGGGGCAAATCTTTGGTCTTGCAAAATATTTCTTAATCTTTTCCTTACATTTTCCTGTTTTGTGAACTTTACTAAACATTTTCACATCTCAATCACATTACAAATTTAAAGAGTACATAATTATCAATTAATTACCTAGCACACACAGTACAGTATATTAAATGAGAACATGTGGCTGGTTATTCCTAAAATAATTGCCAGAGGCCTTGCTTGGGTCCCAGTAGGGGGTCATATACATATCATAGAGGAATGTGGATTTGTTATTATACTGTGTTACTGTAGATTTCACATTTGCTTAGTTTGAGATCAGCCTTACGCACGAAACTGCCTTTTCTTATTAGCTATTTTAATAAGGTTCATCCTTGTATTCCTACTCTATCATACATTTCATTATTTATGCATACTTTATACTATTAACCTTAATTATTAGGGCAAATGAGTGGTGGTGAATCAGAACCTACAAGAACCGTATAGCCAAAACCCTTATGCTTTATGAGCAAAACCAGAACTCCAATATATTATTTATAACTAAGAACAAAACAAAAACTCTAGGGCCAAGTGCCAATTTCTAAAGAAATCTCCGACTGTGCTGTACTGTAATATTTCACAGTTCGCATCATCTTTAAAAAATATACTGTATTGTACAATCAAGAAGTACTGCACATTTCATCTACTATTTTGGTACAGCATTATGTCCGAGGAGATACCATTAACGTTGAACACTTCGGATTCTTCTTGTCTTGTCGTTTCTTTTTTTCCTTATTTTTAGTTTTCAGTTATAATTAATTTTAGTTTCTAATGAATTTTAAGAATTTTATCGTTATTTAATCCTTTTGAAAACGGTTTAAATTTATTTTAGCATTTACATGCTTCATTACATGCTTTTTTCCTAATTCTTATGGTAAAAAAATCACAAACCCAAATGAAGAATTTTGGCAAACCAGAAAACATTTTTAATTTCAAACTTCTTTATTTCGTTAGAAACCAAAACACTAGTGAGAGTGTCCCACCCTTCTTTATATCTATTATGTTATTTGTTTTTGCATGACATATTATCTTGCTTTTTGCCCAATGTTTTATCTAAACAGGAACTACTGGAGTATTTCAAGTGAGGTATGTAGTCAGATTAGAAAGCAAAGTATAGATTAAAATCTACTGGCCATTAATTTAGAGCTGCCCTCAGCCACTGATGCCTGTGTTGATTTCAAATAAAGTTCAAATTTCAGCAAAGCTACGGTCCTCATCCGTTGCCAAATCATCTAATTAGTGTACTGCTGTATGCGGCAGACCTGCCAGTCCCCATCCCCAGTACTGAGGTGTGAAAGGGTTAACACGCACCCACAGCAGTTAGGGGTGGTGCCGGGAGTGTGGTAATAGCGTTGCCGCGCCTGTGAGTAAGTTTAACGTAATACTTGCTGAGTCCGGGGTGCCAGAGGTTCAGAGTGGGTATGTCCCCAGTGCCAGATTTCAAGGGGGTGGGAGACAGCAGCATAGTGATTTCTGCAAGCCCAGGGTTCAAGGGCAGGAGAAAGCGCAGCGTATTCAAGTCCAAAAAAAGGGAAACCCCGGCGCCTCTAAAATATAAAATCTGACCAAATATAAGTCCAACAAGAATGACGATGCGTCCTGGAAGGAAATCTACAACGAGTCTCAATCGGGACAGAAAACATATAGACAAAGGTAAAAAAGAAAAAGAAAAAAGATCATAGTGTAACTTACAAACCAAACAAAAGCACTGAAAGATTGATAAAAGGAATATTACAAATTTAATACAATGTAAAAATAAATGAACACATACACATGTATGTGGGCTAGAGACACTCGTAAAGCTGTAACATCCGCTAGGGGTAACTTACCTCTGCCTTCTAGTTTTTTTCCTGTCTAACAAACATGTATATCATTTTAAGTTGTTCTTTAAACTGTAAAGTATGGGGAATGCCCCTTAACGAAGCTTTTTTTACTCAAAAAGGAAATGTTGCTTTTGACTATTAAACAGGACATTAGATTGTTTTACACATTATTATATCTATAATTATTGTCAGATTGACGGAACTTATCACAATTTTTTTATATTTTGGGGATTCTCGATTGAGCAAACACGTTGAGGCAATAATGTCATTATTAGAGCAGACACTGACAACCTCAGAATACACTTGGATAAAACACTAGTTTGAATGAGGGAATGGGATAATTGTCCCAGGAAACGGAAACACAGAAATAATTTCCTTTTAAATTGGCCTGTCCTTTGGGCAAGGGGGCAAGATGCCAGCCCGTTATTTTCCTTGAAAATGTAAAAGTTGGTTCTGGTTCTTTGGGTTCTTCGGGGAATTCCCAGGGCTACGAAATCCTGAAGCATGGCTAGTTTCCTTGTTGCTATGTTTTTTAAAAACCCCTTGCGTTCTGGAATCGCAAGCCGCTGTACTTAGAATTAATCCCCCTGAAACATCAGTACAACCACAGGTTGATGGTTAAAGGCCTCTTAAGACACGGGTTCCTTGGAGTTTTTCATTAGCCTCATCCCATTGGCAAGGAATTATCTTCCTCTATCACAGAAACAAGGCCTAGAGAAGGGGCGGTCCATGCGCACGTCACAACACCTCCACGATAGGGATAGTACAACATAGAGAATAAACACAATAGCGCGTACTGTACTGGAATCAATCAGAATAAAGATGGTAATGCACTCACATTTTATGAGATCAAACAGGCATTTTGGTTATAAGTTTACCAACTGATGTTGTAAAGGCTCTCGATGTCAGATACTCTGTAGGTTTAGGGACTCTTTGACGACAGGATCTCCCGATGTCTCACAGCGCACAGATGGCAGGATAATTTTCAAATATACAGCAAGAAAACCCAAATAGTGTAATCCTGTATATACCAATACTATTTTAAGCTGTACCGTAATGCACTTCACCTTATAATATGTTGTTAATCTCTTTTTTGGTTGTCTCAATGCCTAACTTGGAAGGACTATCTGGAATACCAGGATACTTCAGCAATAAAGGAACAGGACGCGGAAAAAGGTATAATCTTTACATAAAACGAATAGTAAAACACTTACAAGCTGAATTCCAGACATCCAAAACCATAGTACTTGAAACAAACTGGTCCCCACTCTCGTTTAAACTCCAGTGATGGCCATACACTAGGGATACCACATGGAGGGGGTACGAGCTCTCCAACAGCTCTATGAGGTCTGTACATTCAAGAAGTAGTTGGGTATTAGTGTGGTTAGGTCCCAACCATTTCGTCCTATGGTGACTTCTTCAGGGGCTTTCTAATTGTCCTGCAGTTCCTATCTGAGCCTGCCATGTACTTGGGAAAATCCTACAGCCAGCCCAGGTAACTCTGAGCATGCTCAGTAAAGCAGCTTTGGTTGACACCGCTGATAAAGGGGCCACCCTTCAGGACACACAGTCTGGAGTTTGGTCCCAAGGTTGAAAAATCCTGATGAGGAACAGGATCTGCTAACTCAAAACATCCCGGTTAAGTCACACTTTAATACTCTGGGGCTTTTCATCTCCCACAGGTCCCCTACCCATAGTCTTGCCTTACAGGGGCCTTTAGCCTGGAGAGGAAAATCGCCCAGCTCATGGATGCATACCATTTGTTCCTTATGCCTTTCACTTAACAAAGGTGGCCAGGAAAAGGTTTTCCTGTCCTGGACTTTTAAAATGCACACAGTATACACTTTAATAAAATATATGTTCCAGCTGTCCCTTACAGTTATATTTTTATTATTGGTGTGCCTTGGGGGGGTTAACGCTGAGGCTTGCCACCAAAACCAGGTGCTGGCTCACTCCTTTCCCGAGTTAGTAGTCTTTTATGGCACGGCTCCTGTTATCAGCACTTTCAGGCGAGACTAATCTGCAAAAGAGGGAACAACCATGCAAAGAAGGAAAATACTCAGGTTGCGGTGCACATAAAGTTAAACCCCTTCATTCCCAACGCAAATTAGGATTAATCAGCCGAGCATACTGCCTCTTATTACTGCGCGATTAATCTATTTTTGCCACAAATTATCATAACCTGTAAATGTATAAAGTTGCCTTTCCTAATATACTGACATTTTCTTACCACCTGTCCTTTCTCCCAACATTTACTGTACTCACACGCCTGAATCCTGATCTTTATCAATGTTGTTTTTTTTGCTTTTCACTAGGGAAAATTAATGC
Organism: Ascaphus truei; assembly: GCA_036426205.1. NCBI lineage: Eukaryota > Metazoa > Chordata > Amphibia > Anura > Ascaphidae > Ascaphus > Ascaphus truei. The sequence continues at coordinate 19,441 of WSYH01006467.1, read as the reverse complement.
TTGAATCGATTAGAAGTTGCCATGGCTCTTGAAGCTTATCTACAATGTCTATTCTTATACCTAATAAAAAGGGCTCACTACTACGGACGTACCTGCTTTCAACAAATAGAATTCAATAGACACCTATCCTAATACCTAACCTTATACATTTTTCATTTCCAGAATTATAGCTTCTTGACCCTTTAATAAATTAAGTCATTACACTATAGTCATATTGTGTACCTCTAAGTCCATATTTCTACTCTCACTAAATAAGTTTTTTGTGCCTTTTATATGCCCGACAAAATTTTCAAAAGCGTAATTATCATTCTCCTCCACCCTGGTTAAAATCCAATGATGATACAGTATATATTGTGGATTTTAGTCCCCGCTAATTATATATATTTCTAAACCACACAACTGGAGTTCTTTTGGTAAGTTTTATTTTTACACACAGGAAAACTAACAATTCTGCTAGCACAGATGGGATTGTTAGTATATTTATTTTACTTTCATGTGATAATTAATCTTGTTCCCTAATATCCATTACTATTTATGTAATACATTTATCATATCCAAGTTATGCTAGCAATTTTTCCATTAATTTGTATTCTTGTGAAGTTTTCAGGAAGGAAAAGGGAGTGAATTAGGTGGCAACTTAGTCTGTGTCCATAGTTACAATATAGCGACTGAGTATCCTATTAATGTGCTGTGGCTATGTAACAAAATTTGTACATGTTTTTATTTTGCATTTCACTGGATGCAGAGCAAGCATTTGCGTTATCACAAATCGCAATTGAGCTGTAATGCCATACAGATGCAGCCACCTATATTATAAAACTTGCCTTGGAAAAATCTGGGAGCACTCTCAACAGTAAATGCCTCAAACAGGCCTCAACTTTCCCTGTGAGATTCTTATGCCCATCGGATTAACACAGCTGGGGGTCCCGCAGTCCCATTCAGATTGAAATCCCTATTGTTTAATGCCAATGGGACTTGAGACATTCCCCATTGGTTTGTCTTTAATCATGTGATGGTTACCTTAATTCAAAAAGGATGGTATGTCACTTTAAGGGGAATGTCACATCCTTTGAATAAGTTACCTCCACACTGGGACGCAACAATGGGATTGTCCTCAAATCCCATGGCTTCAATACATGTGTATGACATGGGGTTTGAAGGATGTATTCTCACCTCCTTGGAGATGACGGTCACATCCTTCACAAAAAAAGGGGCGGGCACATGAATACAGCTTCTAATCAGAATAGGAGCTGTCAACCATCCTACCAAAAATGTGACACAATAGGCCTATTAAGGCCTTGATGCTCATTGAGCTCAAGAAGGCCGACAAGGTCACATCGTGTTATAGATTGTCCATTGTGTTTTCGATTAATAGATGAAGGCCGAAGCATGCAGAAAATAAAGAAATCATTACAGATCAAGAAAGAGAAGTGTTTAGAAAAGATCAAGAAAGAAGAATTTGGTTACCTGGTCGCAATCTTCAAGTTGGATGCGTCGATTGCGTTGGATGACGTCGCTGTAATAGATCTTCCTGATACCCCGGAATTGCGGAGGGCCAATGCTTCTAAAGTGAGTAAATATTGAAATTTATGTAATATATTTTTAATTCAGGTTTTTGATGGTACATTGTTTATTTCATGTTTTCATTGCCCCTTGACTGATAATGATAATTAATCTGTGCCCATTTAGGGCACAGATAAATACAGTATTATACAATGCATTTTTGGCCACATGCGTTTTTTTATTGATGTTATTTTTTCTATTTTTTCTCCCTGATTGATGCATTATTAGTTTGTAATACGATGGCTTATTTTTATGTATTTTTTTATTGATTAGCGTTTTAAAAATCAATTGATTCGTTTGTTATATTCGGTTTTGAATTGATGTGTTGGCTAGTTGTTTTATTAATTAAGTTCTTTGTTGGTTACTATCAAAACTACTGAATTGTTTTGTTGGTTTGTGCTTTTATAATTCAAATTTGTTTACCCTAGTGATTTTTAGTTAGTGAATTGCTGTGTTTAGGTGCTTGTGTTGTTTTATTGTTGTGTTTTTGGCCTTCATGTATTTTTATATATAGGGTAACCATTAAGTGGCCATATTGGCTTATCATGCCCATATTTATATGGAACACATATAAAATATGTCCAAAGCGCATCATAATTGTTTATATGATGAATAGTGAGTATGTGGTCATATTAAGACTATTATAGTAAAGTTTTTGTGGAAACACCGTTAAACAAGTGAAATTTAACATATAATTGTGAATTAAGCAACCGTTAAGTGTTATAACATTAATCAATGTGCAATTAATAATAAAAAACTCTTTGTAGTGGCGGGCTTGCTGCAATTTTAAGGCTGAGGTCAGCAGAACGCCAGCTACATAGACGAAAGAGAAGAAAGCGCAAGACCCTCATAGTGTATAAATAAAAATAGCATTTATGTAAAGAAGGTAAAATTGCACCTAAGCCCCATGGACACCACGTGGTGACCCGGGACAAAAAACCTGGCCTCTGTAATCACTCTCTGTATAAAAAATACTTCCGGTTTTATTTGGGGAAATGGGTGGGTTGTGTCTTGTTGTTTATTACATTTGTAGGGGGCAAGGGTTAATTGAAGGGCCCAATATCTTGCTTCACGCAACCGCCTCTGCCCTCAATAAGCAGCTAGTGTGGCTTTAACACCTTCATTGCATTAGCGCTATCTCTAAGGTAATGAAGCTTCTTTCCTTTAATTTGTATTCAAGTGTGCTGGAGAAGGGGTCTCCTGAGCTGAACACATTGAATTTTAGCCTCAGGGACCCCCCTGCTTCCGATTTTAGTCCCAGATATGGGTGCCGGGTATCTTCTCTCCTTCATTTTTAAATCCCACTGTCACGTGACCGGATAGTTAAAAATGGTGGCAATTCTGGCCCGCGATGCCACCACACCAGGGCCTGTATCTCAGAAGCAGTGGGTCGCTGAGGTGTGAAATCAAAGCGCGCATCTCAGGATACTCACCCCTGCATCCCACCCACATTACAAAAATAACATTAAAGGAGCTTCTTACCATAGCAGATAGCCACTACGAACGTTGTTTGAACTTTTTTATTAATGGTTTGTAATTACTTGTGTGTTTAGCTGGGGGTTCCAGAGCAGAAACCTTTTTGATTTGAGTCTGTTGACCCCTGCTTCCCAAGATACACGGCCCCTTTATGGGGTGCCTGGATCCTCATGCCTTGAAAATTGTCATGTCACGTGACCTGGAAATCCAATGGCATAGAGATACTGGCCCCCATAATGGGGTATGTATCTCGGAAAGCAGGGGGTCCCTGAGGCGTGAAATCTATTGTGGGTTCTTCTCCGGAACCCCCTACTCATCTTCTTCTAGTAATACATTTTTAAATTAAAAAAAACATCATTTTTGGGCAAGATTTGCGCAAGGGGAGATGGCTCTCTCTGAGCAGCTCTCTCGCAGCAGAAAGAAATCTCCTGTAAGTCCTTTTCAGAAAGTGATCTGCACGCCGCTGGCCACTTGTCCTCGCACTGTTTTTGTGAATTTTGCTATCACTGGTTATCGGACTTTCTGAATAAAAGGCCGTCATAGCACCACGCTGGGACAAAAACGGCAGTTTAAATGGCCCGGCGATTTTTTTTAATGAACCCTTATTTTATGGCTCTATGTGTTTCCTGAATAAAAATATTAATTATTAATTAAACAAAATATATCGAAAAAAAACCCTTAACTACTTCCCACCCATAACTCTCCTTCCCTAACCTACCATGCCCTCTTCTTAGTTGGCCACTGCGAATTTGGGCTGAACTGTGTGGGGAACTCTTCCTGAGTCATAGGTGGAGGTGGGGTCAGTCGCCAGCTTCATGTGTCAATAATTTTTTGTCTAACCTAAGATGGCTGCCGACAGGAAGGTCTGCCTCTCGTCTTCCTCTATTGCCTGCAGATGGTTCGGACTTTACATACTACTAGGCAGTTGCTCTCTATCTTTGCTCATGTTTGACAAGTAGTCGTTCACTGTTCTTAAACAAAAAAACGGTGCCATCCAAATGGAATACTAAATCGACCAATATAGTGTCCCAATGGTGAATGGAAAGGAATCCTGAGGAGGGGAATCTTTCAATGAAGTCTCTGGAATGACAAACAACATTAATCAAACAAAAACCAAAGACAAAGACGCTAATAAAGCTGTGGTCATCTGGTAGGAGTAAAATTCAAGACTTTGCTCAGCTCTCTGAGCTCCATTGCCTTCCCCGTACTAACTTTACTCCCCCTGCCCTACTCGCGCTGCAGTGATGCGTCACCGTGGCACAATACATCACGCGACCATTGGGTCTGTGTGAGGCGTCGGGGATTCCTCTAACAGCGTGTAGTCCCGTTCCTCCCCCTCCCCTGTGCACCCCTCACCCCCTTGAATGTTTGCGACGTGTGGCAGCAGTGTTCGTCCCGGCAGTGTGGATCCTTGGAGGCTGTGGCTGTTTCCATTCTTGGTCTGATTTCAAGACAGCTGCTCTATGGGTTTTATACTATTCAGCTTCTGTAGTAGGAATTTCAATTTTACACTTCTTTACTGCTACCGGGATGACAATATCTTTATTAGCGTCTTTACCCACATACATGTGTCTGTTGTTTTATTTATATTGTTATTTAATTGCATTAATCCTGTAATATTTATTTGCCAATCTTCTTTTCAGTGTTGTTTGTTTGCATTTGTTTTGTTATTTGGTTGGGGCACTAGATCTTTTTCTTTTGTCTTTTTTGTTTTGTTTTATATTTTTGTTTGTCCTTCCATGAGACTTCAATTGAAGATTCCCTCAGGATTCCTTCATTCACATTGGACTTATATTGGTCAGATTTATTATTTTTCATTTGGGCTCTGCCGTTTTTTTTTTTTTTTACTTCTTTATTTGTCTGTGTTTAACCTTTTTTGCCTAGGCAGCCCCCACCTTTAAGTTAAAAAATGTATGATATTCATGTTTGTCACTTACTGTATAAGTGTCACTGTTTTATATTTAATCGTCATTAGCGCTGATTTCCCTGCTCTTCTTCTCTTTTATCTGTTACTTTTTCTTGCTTGAGCTCTGCTTTGCTGCCTGTGTTTGAACTTCTCTTGGGATCTGCCTACCTCTGCTTGCCGCCTACCTCAATCTCTGTAAGTGGACCTGACTATTCCTGCCTGCCACACCCTGCCTTGACCCCGAACGTCAGACCTGACTATACTGCCATCCCAGGCCTTTGATCCCCAGGCCGATGTCGCGTACCACTCACTACCCTCTTCCCGGCAGGTCCATACCCTTTTTTGCAGTCAGCAACCATTACAACCTCTTTCCCCTCAGCTGGAGGAGTAATATGGAATTCTGGCTTCAGTTCTTGAAAGAAAAAAAAAGTCATTTTAAATACACACTCCATTTTTTTTCTATTACAATACATATGAAGCCGTAAACCCAATAAACTGACTATTGCAAACATGCATTTATACAATCCACAAACAAAGATACTCATGGAATCATTGTAAAGCATCTCAAGTCCCCATGCAGACGCCTCGTAGTGATCTTCCTCTCCTTCAGCTCCATGAGAGGTCTTGTCCTATTTGAAACTGGTGCCAAGAAGGCTTCCATAGCTCCTCCTCCTGCTTCGTCCCAGCCGTAAGCATGGGGAGTAATGTTATCTCTGCCAGTGTCCCTCTACAAATATATTATATTGTATATATCATCGTACAAAAACACATCTTGCAATTTTAGAGTATGCTAAAACTGAGATCGCTGCTGCCCAGTACTACACACCTGTCATGCATTCCCCCAGGGAACAAAAAGCTGTGTGTACCGGAAGTGACATCACACCATCATGGATGCTATCCCAAGGTACGCTGTGTCGGGTTGGTGGCGTTGATACTTTGGCCGCTTATAAATCTACCTTCTTACCCATGTAGTATATATAAGGGCATTGTAAGTGTGATTGTATGTGCCTTTTTAAAGTCTATAAGACCATTGTTTATCTGCACCATAATTTGCCTTATCTCTCCTCTTAGGTGGATTCCTACCCAAAGCTGGATGCCAGAGAACATATAAAAAAAGATTACCAGCATCCCTGACATCTCTATTTATAATTTATATATACATGTAGTTCCCACTACATTTATTGATTTTTGTTTAATATCCATTTCCCTCTATCCCCGTGAATTATTTTATCATCTAGATATATTCACTTACATTCGCTTTTTAAATATCATTTGCACCCCCCTCCGTTTTTTCCTAAAAGTATAGTATCACTGTTATGTTCTTTAGTTCCGTTCGTGCAGGCTCACTGTTGGCACGAACTAGATATTCTAGCGTGCTATCTGGCCAGACACATATTGAATTTAAAGTAAATAAACTCTACAAATGCTTTGCTGCGGCAGCTGTAGCCACAGTAAGCAATGGTAACAGTACATGGTGCTAAGAACAAGTAAGTTTGCTACCAAATCTGTACCCACATACATATTGCTTGCTGCAGCACAGCCAAGAGAGACACATTCATTTTGCCCAGCGCTTTTGCAACACATTGTAACCATACAACTTTAACAAGACCTGACTATTCCTCTTGTTGTTGTGAATTATGTGAAGTATGTGGGTCAAGGGAATAGCTCTACCAGTAAATCTAAAAGAGAGGTAATTTTTTGTGACAGAAAAACAGCTCAAAATTGTCAAAGGATGTCTCAAAAAAATTAAGACACATTTACATCCCTATTAAGATTCCATGGCCCTCTCTCGGCTGGGTGATGCTGATCGCAATGTGCTTACTTCTATCAAAATTAACCAGTTCTTTATGTTGCAATGTTAATGTTTTATAACAATGTTTACAGTATGTATTTATGGTTTTACTAACGTAATTTAATACAATATCATGTTTACAATTTATTACACTAAAAACACCTATTTAAATAATGTGGATTTCTTTTATTTCCACTCATTGTTGGTGACAGACAGTCCATACAGTAATACATAACACATTTATATACATGTATTGCCAATGTGTTTCTGTAATCACTAATCCCAAGTATAACTGCATACAATCATGCCCTTGTGTAGGATACACTACGACAAGGAGCAATCATTCTACCCCCTTTAATTAAATGGTAAAATAAACATACTCTGCAACACTAAATAATGTACTGTACTGCATGGGAAATAATACTGTACTATACAGTAAACACCTGTTGCACTATATTTGTTCTTAATAAGTATCACGAAATGTAACTCTAAATGTAATGTGTTGTAAAGTCAGTGCACATTCTCATCATGATGACATACAAGTTTACGTCATTTTTTCAGTCCTTAAATCCATTTGCCCCTCCCGTCGATGGACAACCGAACTACTGTATCTAACAATCTTCATTAACAGTCCTTGACAACTAAATGAAGTATCCGACCTTAAAACCTCACCCCACACCATGACAAATAAAACAAACACTTTCTGCCAAAACCCAACATTACTAACAAACCATTCCTCCAAAATTCACTTGACCGTCCACTAATCAATCGCTAATCCTCATAATGTAGACTAAAATGGGAAGTATTTTGCTAATATTAAGACAGTCCAATTTGTACAGTTAGTGAGTGTTTAGTACTACTCATGTCTGCGTAATGTATCATACTATGAACAAACACGCATGCGCATACACTGAACAATACTGTATGTTGAAAATATTTGGACAGGTGCATTGTCACAGTATGGAGAAGTTGCTGTAGGATTTACGTGTTTTAATGGATAATGTCATATTCAAATTGGTACACTTGCTCACTAGCGTTTAATATCCCAGTGCCACCTTTTGACAATCATCATTATAGAAAGTCTTGCTATACTCCCTCACAACACTGTTACAGGCACATGCGTTCATGCATGAGAAACTCAAATAGTGCGCCCTGTTCATTATAAAGCACACCCCGTGGGTGGATTAACACCTGCTACATCTGTACTATTGTACCCACTAGGAAGTGTATCATGCCTGTTTCACACTGACTCTAAATCAAAAACGTAAACAGCACTTACACTATTTGGGTGTCAGTACATGGAAGAAAGGAAACAGCAAAAATAAAAAATTAATGGCTTCCATCCTTAACACCAACTATTTTTTTCACATGTACAGAGCTTTAAATCTGTTTACACTTTACTATACAAGTTGTTATATATTAAATAATCAGTTATATGCATGTTTAATTGGATTTAAAAAGGACAGTCTACTTGTTTAGCGGTTGTGTCTGACAGAACTGTAACTTAATGGGTTGATAAAGTACAGAATACTTATTCCAGCTGTTAACAGTGCACTATTTTTATAGAACTGTACCTGCCAAATTAAATAACGTAAAGGCATTTCAGCATCCATTGGAATGATTGGAAGACAATACTGAACATAGTAGCGCCTATAATAATATGTTTATATTTGAGGAATCTCTATTTGCACATATACTATATATATTGGACCTGTGGTATTGTGAAATTATTGTGTCTAATCCTATAAGAACACTTTTTAAAATTAAACATTTAACTGAAAGTATTTTTAAAATCAATTTAAATCAATGACAACAATTTGTTTAAAAATACAAGTGTAACATTGTACCCGCCAAGTGATTGTGACATGTTATGCTACCATAATGGCTCCATGGAAAAATAGTAACACTTGTTGTTCTCCTAATGCACCCCACCTTTTCTGCATTTTTATTCCAATAAACAGCGTTTAACCAGGGATAATAATGTCTTCTTCTATAACCATACCAATTGTTTTCCGCTGATATGTTCTGTGATTTGCAGCATACAGATATTATATAGAGCACCTAAACGATGGGAGTTTGCTTCAACCTCTAATCTAGTGGAAATATATAAGTATTAACTTTGAATCCTTTGGATTACATATCCCCGATGAAAGTGGTGAAACCTGTTTGCTGCATTAATGCAGTATGTGGTTATATCTTTTTGAAAAAGTAAATGGGGTGCTTGTGTATGTCAACTAAATAAATTACAAGGGAATCAAAACTCCTCATTGATTTACCCTGTAAGTTGGAGTGAACAGTGCTTCCAGAGTTTTATTGTTACCTCCTTAAAATAAAATGAGAGAAATAATGTATATAATTAATTTTTGTTTTAATACAAGTAAAGGCATTATTTTAAGTAACTATTTTGTCCTCAACGTTTGGAACATGATTTTAGCTGTTTTTTGTCTTGTCAAGCATTAGCACGAAGCCTGTGATCACAAGGAGGTTTTAACAGGGTGCAAACTGGGGGGCGCGCCCCAAGGGTTAGCGTGAGCTTTTTTTCTGAGGGGTGCAGCGTTGCAGAGGCCCCACGCTCTTCCCCAGGCATAAAATGAGGCCCTCTGCAACTCTCAACTTACCACTATTCAGACGGGCGGGTGAAACGTCACAATGGCACGCCGTGTCAAATTACGCCGCGGGTCATGTGACTTGACCTGCAGTCAACTGACTTGACTCCGACCCACTATCCCACCCTGTACCAATTGATTGTTATAGGAAAGTGCATCATACCCATATAATAATGTGGGCATATAAGCCACTATAGCACTCAATGGCCAATCCTATCAAAATACATTAATGGTCAAAAAACACATTACTAAAACATTACAAAACTAAAAAAAAAAATGAGATGTCCGTAAACCACAGATGGCATTGTGGGAACAAGACACTCATGACTGAAGTGCGCACGCACGATGTATACAAGCATCACAGTCATGCACAATAGAAACTAAATTTAAAAACAAAAAACATGTGAAGTTATGCGAGCCGTTTTAACAAACATTGAATAGCTATTAATTAATCCAAAGATACTAAGCCAAAGATATCATACATGTATATACAGGTCGTAACGCCTCCATCTTGTATTTGACGTTACTCTGGACTACAATTGCACCCCCCTTATCGGCATTTTTTATGACCAGGTTGTTGTTATTCATCAAAGTTTGTTATCGGCATTTTTTATGACCAGGTTGTTGTTATTCATCAAAGTTTGTATGCTAGATCGGTCATGTTTGGTCATATTATTGCCGGAGGAGGAGTGAAATTGTAGCCTTTTTCTAACAATAATAAGTCTCTTTCAACAAGTTTTTAGAAAGTTGCTATATGGGGGCCTTTTACATATGAGGGATAGAAATTGGAACGATTCTTTAGGCCTGAGTCTCTAGAGCCTACTAGAAAGGAGGATATGGGATTTACCTCCTCTTCTATGGTCTGCTCATCAAGTAAACTATTCATATCTTGGAGTGTACATAACTCACTGAATGTTGTTAAACCTTCATTCGTGTTAATTATATTTACTGTGTCTGACTCCGATTCCTGTAGGGTAATAGCAGAAGGGACATTGGTTAAGTTATCATTCACAATGACATTAGCTTTATGAAAAAACTTTTTTAGTACCAATTTTCTCACGAAACACTGTAAATCGATAATAGTATTAAACAATCTAAAGTTTTCAAGAGGAGCAAAATTGAGTCCCTTATTGAGGAGCGATAGTTCATCCACGGAGAGAGGCACCCCTGAAATATTGATGACATTATCTTCTAGGCTTAAGTGTATTTTTTCCTCTTTGAGACAGCACCCTCGTCTCTTAGAGCGCCTTGTCCTTGGTTGTTTTTTGATTGGGAAAACAATGATGGTACATATCATTGTTCGTTCTTGGACCCCTGTCCATATTCAGAGTCATGGTCGCTGCTATATTCTGACTGATTTGATGTTGTCTGGAAAGATAGGAGGAGACTCGTGGAGATCGATAGTTCACTAATCGGAGGCTCTGAAAACTTGATTGATCACCTGTTTTCTTTTTGAGTATGGAGGGTCGTCATGAGTGTCATAAGTGTCTTGTTCCCACAATGCCATCTGTGGTTTTATGACACTCATGATGACCTCCATACTCAAAAAGAAAACAGGTGATCAATCAAGTTTTTCAGATGCCTCCGATAGTGACTATCGATCCCACGGAGTTATCCTCTCTTCAGACAAAACATCAAATCAGTCAGAATATAGCAGCGACCATGACTCTGATATGGACAGGGGTTCAAGAAGGAACAACGGTATGTACCATCATTGTTTCCCAATCAAAAAAACGACCAAGGACAAGGCGCTGTCTCAAAGAGAAAAAATACACTTAAGCCTAGAAGACAATGTCATCAATATTTCAGGGGTGCCCCTCTACTGTGGATGAACTATCGCCTCAATAAGGGACTCAATTTTGCCTCCTCTTGAAAACTTTAGATTGTTTAATACTATTATCGATTTACAGTGTTTCGTGAGAAAAATTGGTATAAAAAAGTTTTTTCAGAAAGATAATTATGTCATTGTGAATGATAACTTAACTAAGGTCCCTCTGTTATTACCCTACAGGAATCGGAGTCAGACACAGCAAATATAATTAACACAATGAAGGTTTAACAAATGTCAGTGAGGTATGCACACTCCAAGACATGAATAGTTTGCTTGATGAGCAGACCATAGAAGAGGAGGTAAATCCATATCTTCTGGGTCTAAATTAAGATTACACTATTCACGTATACGAATACGTATCGGTTTCATGATCATAGCTAGATATATACAAAAAAAAACTTTTCCATATACAAAATATATATCATTTTAATTAATACAGTTTTCCGTTTTCACACCTTCCTTCCTCCTTTCTTCCCCTCTCTTCCCTTCCCCCCCTCTCCCCTTCCACCCATACCCACCCTCTTTTATTATTTTATTTACATACTTTTATCTCCAACCCACAACAACATTTACATAATTTTTATTCTTCTTATGTATTATTTCATTTATCATTTTCATCATTGCTCCCATTTCTCATATTCTGGATTTCTATAATATTCATCCACTTAGGATAAACATATTGTATTATATATTAGAACAGTTTGGAATTCATGTTATATATGGATCATAGAAGAATATTACTATTGTCACTAATATAATTCTCAATTAGAATTTAAATATGTCTCTATTGTACTTTTGTGATATGCACAACTATAGATTAAATTTAACATTATATATTCCTGATGCATTGGAAATAGTTTGAATAACCCCTGCCTTTACTTTTTAATAGTCGTTATTATCAAACTTGTTATTGCAATAATGTTTGCGATATTATGCCACCTAAAACAAATGAATCAGTGATTATCTACTGTATATACATGTATGATATCTTTGGCTTAGTATCTTGGATTATTAATAGACTATTCAATGTTGTTAAAACGGCTCGCATAAATCACATGTTTTTGTGTTTTAAATTAGTTTCTATGTTGCATGACTGTGATGCTTGTATACATCGTGCGTGCGCACTTCAGTCATGAGTGTCTTGTTCCCACAACATAGTGGGCGGGGTCTGGGGGGGCATAGTGGGCGGGGTGGTCTCGCAATCTACATTCTCGCGGGCTTTACCCAGTTTCTATGTGCACTGAATAGACGCTCTAGGAATTATATTCATTTCTACAGAGCACACAGAGTGGCTGGAAGTCAGGAATGGCTTTTATACCATAGCCGGGATACTATGTGTGATGGGTGCAATAGATTGACCATGTTGTTGATCCCGCCTAGTCAGAGTGAGCATGTTACCGCAACCGTAAGCACTACCATTCCCTGAATGTATAGGTGGTGTGCGGATGCCACGATGAAGATTATGCATGTGGTAGCCAAATTCCCTAGTTCCAGTCACGATTCTCTATCCTGAGGAAAACTCATCAGTCTCCATGCTTTCGAGAAGAGGCATTTTTGACCTGGTTGGACTGGTGGGTGAGTACATATTATGATGTGTTAACAAACAACCTCTAGTTTTTACCTTTGTGCGAGAGGGAAGATGAGTCAGCGGTCATACAGTGCAGTAAAAACGATGAGGCGGACTGTGCTACAAAAACATCTTATTGAAACATGGATAAAAAATTGAGAGGAGGGAAGAGAACCCCTGCACCTCTAACGGTTTCACCCGCAATCGGGCTTTTCAAAGAGTGACAATACCTGAGCGCCAGACACTGAAATACCGGAAATAAACCGGACGTGACGTCACTCGGCCAATGAGATGTCCGTAAACCACAGATGGCATTGTGGGAACAAGACACTTATGACACTCATGACGACCCTCCATACTCAAAAAGAAAACAGGTGATCAATCAAGTTTTTCAGATGCCTCCGATAGTGACTATCGATCCCACGGAGTCTCCTTCTCTTCCAGACAAACATCAAATCAGTCAGAATATAGCAGCGACCATGACTCTGAATATGGACAGGGGTCCAAGAAGGAAACAACGATATGTACCATCATTGTTTCCCAATCAAAAAACGACCAAGGACAAGGCGCTTGTCTCAAAGGAGGAAAAAATACACTTAAGCCTAGAAGACAATGTCATCAATTATTTCAGGGGTGCCCCTCTCTGTGATTGAACTATCGCTACCTCAATAAGGGACTCAATTTTGCTCCTCTTGAAAACTTAGATGTTTAATACTATTATCGATTAAAGTGTTTCGTGATGAGAAAATTGGTTACTAAAAAAGTTTTTTCAGAAAGATAATGTCATTGTGAATGGATTAACTAACTAATGTCCCCTTATTACCCTACAGGAATCCGGAGTCGCACACCAGCAAATATAATAACACAAATGAAGGTTTAACAACATCAGTGGTATGCACACTCCAAGACCTGAATAGTTTGCTTGATGAGCAGACCATAAGAAGAGGAGGTAAATCCATATCTTCTCTTTCTCTAGGGTCTAGAGACTAGGCCAAAGAATCGTTACCCATTTCATCCCTCATATGTAAAAGGCCCCATTAGCACTTTGAAAACTTGTTGAAAGAGGACTATATATTGTAGAAAAGGCTACAAATTTCACCCCTCCCCGGCAACAATGACCAAACATTGACCGATTGCATCCAAACTTTGATGAATAACAAACAACCCTGTCATAAAAAATGCCGAATAAGCGGGGGTGCAATGTAGTCCAGAGTAACGCTCAAATACCACGATGGAGGCGTACGACAATTAAGGATTATTAATTCATATAAAATCCTCAAAACTGACCCCAATGGGTATTTTGAGTACAGTAAATAAACTTCTTGACTTTGTCTCATCCTGCAGGGTACTGACCGAGAGAAAGAAAAAAGCTTCCTGTCGGTCCAGAATCCAGTGACCCCATCTTCCACATCTCCAAAGATCCAGAAAAGTCTGGTTGACCTCGACGCCAAACTAATACGAGTATGGATTCTTTGGTTAGATGGATTTCAAGGTACATGACCATTTTTCTGTTTTTTTGACAGCCCCTGGTTCCACAACAATTCCGTCATTCTCAAGATCCAATGTCTATTTTAATTCACTTTCAACTTCACTGGTCTCCTAATTTCGTTTAGGGTTACCCTTTATTCACATACCTTACACAATTTGATCAACTTCACAAGGAATTACAGGCAACACAAACACTTTCTTAATCACTCCCTGTATCACCAGGCACACAACCAGCGTATTATTCTTAGAATCCATTCTATATTTAATCCACTAACCAATTTTCTAGTTTGCACTGAACTTATTATTACAGACACGAGGAACAGCCATGGGGTACTTCATTTGCACCCCTCCTATGCAAATTTGCTTTATGGGTTATTGGAGCACATGCACATTTATAGTCACATTAACCCTTCCGTAACAACATTAAATTCATCGGAGATTTATTGACGACTGTTCTTAATTGGGGAGGGTATGTGACACAAGTCCCACTGCACGGAGTTTTGTGCGACCAGACTAAACAAAAAAACAATTACAACTGACACTTACTTACTCTTACCATCAGCGAAATCGTACGTATTTGGACTTACGTATATGTTGATTCATGTCAAATCTATCCCATCGATATATTTAGGAGAGGAAGTCAAATGCAAGGAATTACTTTCCTCAAAGGCAAATAGCGGCATCCCCGCTCCTTAATCAAAGGGCATACAAAAAGCACAATTTTAAGGTTTGAAACGCATCCTCAACCACAGGACCATTCGTAAATCCCAATAGTCTAAAGAATTGTACAAGATTTCTAATAGAGGTACTGCAAAAAGGACTTACAGGGGTTTGAAGACGCTTATAAACTCAGTAAAAAAACTAATGAATAAAAAGAAAAGACATTGATTGTGATAAAAACTTCACACCCATGTATGTCATTCTACCAACACAGGCGACATGCCACTCCATCGCTCCATTGTAGCCAGCAACTGGAACATCGTGACATGGCACCAGCTCAAGCCACAGTTGAGAATTACCAAAATTTGTAATTCAAAAAAGCCTAAAACCTGTAAACTATATTTCCCCCAGTCTTGTTATAAAAAAACACAGAAAAGAACTAAGGGTTTTGTTGCCTCCGAACGGTTTCTTCAAAGTGTGGGCTTTGCAAAGTTTGTACATATGCCAGTCCATTAAGGCAATACATTCAAAAATTCAATATAAACACAAAATTCAATTGAGGAGCTTTATACATGCAACACCAGCTACGTAATATGTTCTGTGCATATGTGGTTTGTGGCAGAGCTACGTACTGTAGGCAACAAACATATGTCCATTAAAGCTTAGATAATCGGAGCACATTAGAAGTAAAAGAACCAGGGACCAGAGGTTTCTCACAGTGGCAAGACACTTTTTGGAATGTCCATCAGGGAAACTAGATCTCCTTACTTTAGTGGGATAGACACATTCCACTCCAGTCGAAGTGGAGATCGTCAGAACACTAAATCAGAAGGACAATGTTCTGGATCTTGCACACTTGATACCTGACACCACAGGCGGACAACCGTCGCCTGGGACGATCACAAATTTCTTTAAACATTTTCTTGAAACATTTTTTCTTTAACACCTTTTTGCTTGGGAAATACACAATACTTGTTGTGTTGTGACGTTTATATTGTACATTGTTCTTTGCAACACATGGTCCCTTAAGTGCTGTTCGGATCTGTATTATCTGCCACGGCACAGTTATTGGCCATTGTGCCACCCTCGATGAAGATCAGGGGGATGCATAAATATACATATGCATGTAATTAATACTGACTGTCATAAACTCAAAGTACCACTTGCTTCATGATACTACTTTTTCTTTCAAGGTACAAATCAATGTTATTATTAAGGTTCATGGGATTATAGCAATGAGCCGGACCGGGTGGGTCTAAATCAGAGGACACTGATGCACGGTGATACGATACGGAGCGTGGAATGAGAGTAGCTATGAAAACTAAAAAAAAACGGGGGCCAGATAAATAGGAGCAGAGAGGGGGGAAGGACAGGTGTGCCGGGTGGCACACCGGCCTCCGGCGCAGGGCCCCGCCGGCCTGGCCCCGTCCCCCCACTCGCCCGCGCCCTACCCATAAACCACCTCTCGTGAGAGGTATGCTTATGACGAATTTTATCCGTCAACCCACAACAACATTTACTAATTTTTGTTGTCTTTTATGTATTATTATCATTTATCATTTTCTCATTGCTCCTCTTTTCATTATTCGGATATTTCTATTATACTATCCACCTAGGATAATCAGATTGTCTATTATATATTAGAACAGTTTGCGACCATCTTGTTATATATGGAATCAAAGAAAGAATATTACTATTTCCACCTAATATAATTCTCAATTAGAATTTAATGTCCTATTGTTACTTTTGTGATATGCCAACTACTAGATAACATTAACATTAGAATCCTGATGCATTGGAACATAGTTATGAAGTAACCCGCGCCTTGACTTGGTTTTTAGATAGTCGTTATTATCACTTGTTATTGCAATCTAGTAGGTTTGCGATATTTGCCAACTAAACAAAGGAATCAGTGATTATTACTGATATAACATGTATGATATCTTTGGTCTAGTCTCTTTGGTTATGTACATAAATAGCTATTCAATCGTTTGTTTTACTAACGGCTCGCAATACTTACATGTTTTTTGGTTTTGAAATTAGTTTCTATGTGAATGAATGTGATGCTTGTTATACATCGTGGTGCGCACTTAAGTCATGAGGTCTTGTTCCAACAATGCCATCTGTGGTTTATCGGACATTCTCATGGCGAGAGAGTGACGTCACGTCGGTTTATTTCCGGTATTTCAGTGTCTGGCGCCAGGTAGTTGTCACTCTTTGGAAAAAGCCCGATGCCGGGTGCCCGTGAAACCGTTGTTTAGAGGTGCAGGGGTTCTCTTCCTCTCTCATTTGTTATCACAGTTCAGAAGGATGTTTTTGTAGCACCGTCAGCCATCAGTCGATTTTTTAATGCATGTAGTGACCGCTGACTCATCTTCCCCTCGGACAAGGTGGATTTCGCTTTCTGCTCCATTCAGCTGGCCGCACACCAGACTGGACATACACATGGAAATGTTGTGATAATATCATGCTTTAAGTGAGCTGCCCCACTACCATTGGTTATTTGTGTTTTTGGTGTACATCAGAGAGGTTTGGGGGGGGGGGTTACTAGATATCCACATACAACTTCTCTGTACCCTGATTAACCTGTGGTTCATTCTAGGGGTTAATGTTAAGCTTCTAAGATGATCAAGGGAAGTATGTCGTTTCCGGTGTGCAGGGGAATAAAAAACATAGTATTGTGCATCAATGGGTATATGCTATTGTTAGCACTAGTTACTGATTGGGGTCCACACATCAATATTCTATTTACAATGTGTATCAATAGTAGCACGGAGCACGCCCAAGACAATTATCTTATGGTGTGTGTAAAAAAATTTGGTGGATGGAATGTTGGCTACTCTTTCCCTTATTTTTCATTATTACCTGTTATTTTTAATGATTACCCACCATCAATTTTTCAAATTTTGGACGAAATGAGGATTAGGGAGTTTTTCCATTTATATAGGACTTATATAATACACTTTTTGTTGATATAAATTATTTTTCATAAGGGTGCATAAGTGCATTCAAAGTGCAATAATTTTATAAAACAATAAAGACATTATTGGGCTTCATTGATAATGAAGATACAGCTAAACCCGTTATAACGCGAGGTCTCGGGGTACACCCCGAGACCTACCGCGTTACAACGGAGGTCCTGCGAAAAAAAAAAAAAAAATGTCCGCGCTTTCATGCAGTTTCATCCCACGGGAAAGGAGATGGGGCGGGGCATGTCCCTCCGCCCCAAGCTTCCCCCTGTTACCGCGGGGACAGCCCGCAGGGCAAGAGGATGGGAGCGGGGATGTCCCTCCGGTCCCCGCTTCCAAATGTCACAGCAGGAAGAACGCGGGGAAGGGATGGGAGCAGGGGGATGTCCTCCGGTCCCCGCTAAACTCTGATCCCTCCATGTTCCCGGTGCTGCCCGCTGCCTGCATGGAACGGTGGTAGCAGGGGGGGTTCTTCTCCCAACCGCTTGTTCCATGGCGCTCCGTGCCTTCGCGGGAGGAGGGGGGGGGGGATTGCGGACTGTGGTGCTGGTCGCGGCCTTTCCTCTGCTCCGACCCCACCCCCGTCTGTGTAGAGTGACGAGAGTAGGTGTGTGGTGTATGTTATACTGGGTGAGAGAAAGTGTGTTGTGTGTGTTATATGGGTGAGTGTGTGTACGTGTCTTGAGTGTGTGTGAAGTGTGGTAAGTGTCTGTGAGTTGTGTGTAAGTGTGTGTAGGGTGTGTGAGTGTCTGTGGAGTGTTAAGTGTGTGTAAGTGTGTGTAAGTGTCTGAGTGTGTGTGTAAGTGTATGTAAGTTCTGTGAGAGTGTGTGCGTGGGTGTGAGTGTGTGTGAGTTTGTGGTGTGAGTTGTCTGGGAGTGTGTTGTAAGTGGGCAGTGTGGGCAGTGTGCAGGGGTGCTGCAGTGGGTCAGTGTGTGCGTGTGAGCAATGAGCAGTGGGTGTGCAGTGGCAGTGTGTGTGCAGTGGGTCGTGTGTGCAGGTTTTGTGAGCAAGAGGAAGTGTGTGGTGCACGGGTACAGTGTGTGTGCAGTCTGTGAGTGTGTGTAAGTGTGTGTAAGTGGGTGTGAGTGTCTCGTGAGTGTCTAAGTGTGGTGTAAGTGTGCTGAATGTTGTGTGAAAGTGTGTGTTGAGATGTGTGTGATGGTGTCTGGGTGTGTGTAAGTGTGTGCAGTGTGCACGTTGTGTTGTGCAGATGTGCCGTGTGTGTGCAGTGTGTTCAGTGTGTGCAGGGTGAGCATGAGAAGTGATGTGTGCAGTGGTGTGCAGTGTGTCAGTGGTGCGTTGAGACCAATGAGGAGTGTGTGTTCAGTTGTTACAGTGTGTGTGCAGTCTGTGAGTGTTAGTGTAAGTGTGTGTGTAGTGTGTGTGAGTGTCTGTGAGTGTCTAAGTGTGTGCTAAGTGTCTGAATGCTGTGTGAGAGTGTGTGTGAGTGTGTTTAGTGAGTGTTGGCTAGTGTGACAGTTGTGCAGTGTGTGTGCAGTTTGCAGTGTGTTCAGTGTGTGAAGTGTGAGCAATGAGCAGTGTGTGTTGCAGTGTGTGTGCAGTGTGTAAGTGTGTTGCAGCC